>AWOL01S0027902.1:187016-213431 GCA_000715115.1 Nicotiana otophora | reverse complement strand
CAAATTTGTTATAATGGATATTATGTCATGGCAAATGTCATAAAAATTTGGCCATATTACAGTCTCCTATGCAGCCTCCACCCCACCCCCAACCCTGGCCCACCCATCCTCCTATAGTGTTGTCTAGTTTCGCCCTTTCACACTGACCTCCCTTGTGGTTTACAATATCACGCTTACCTCCCTTATTTTGATTTTCTTGTAACCATTTTTAAACTCATTTAAAATAAATATAAATAAAATACAATTTGACAGATTTGCCTTTTTTAATGTTAATTTCTTTCCATTAGTAACAAACATTATCAACATAACTTAGTTAACAAATTCTTTAAAAATAAACCTACACCAATAAGTTAATTTAAATATAGATACATGTGTAAAACTTATCACTATTCTCTGCACACTGTCTTTCCCATTAAACAAAGTAAACTAGTTACTTCTAAGATGTCTGAGGTAGCTTCTATGTACCTTTACCAGTTTATCGGCATGTCATTTTTTGCGGTAACCCAAATTTTATAAGAACAATTCCCCAAAAGAGGAAGCTTATGAGAACGACCAGAAAAGATTTTAGTAAGGATATCCACGAATTGAGAAGAAACAAGATTCAACAAATAGAGAAAAATCATCCAAAATTGCTGGTTAACGGCGTCAAATTTGAGTCTTGTATGCTTCTCATTCATGAAAGACGGGTATGTATAAGGAAAATGAGTTTTTCAACTATTGGACAACGAAATCTAGTGGAATTTGGAAGAGAAATTAGATCTAAGCTTGAATGAATGGTCAACAGGGGAGGAAGCTGCTGGTTTCTCAAGAATTGAGAGGAACAAGAATAAGAACGAAGAGGACTTCCCACTCAAGGAAATGCGTATTTATTTTTAAGGAAATTATTTGAAAGAAACTAATATTAAAAAGGGTAAATCTGTCAAATAATATTTTATTTATATTTATTTTAAATGAGTTTAAAGAATGGTTACAAGAAAATCAAAATAAGGGAGGTAAGCGTAATATTGTAAACCACAAGGGAGGTCAGTGTGATAGGACGAAACCTGAAGGGAGGTCTCTAAAATTATTCGTAAATATTTTTGGATAATATTTTGTGTCGTCTACTTAATAATAGCAATAAATAAGTAAGAAACTCACATATATTTTTAGAAAAATAGATATGGTTTCAGTAATTCTATCACACAAAATAGGGTTATTTCAGAAGCCCATCTCACCCTTCATAGTATACTAGTCTTTTTGACCGCGTTGGAAGAGAAAATAAAATGAAATTGTATTCTAAAGAAAATAAAATAAAATGAATTGTATACTATGTTATTACTTTTATAAAAGAATATTAATCTTTACTAATCAAATATTATAGCTTTTAAAAAAGAGAATCTATGAGAAATATTTAAGGTTAAATATGAAATGATCAATTTAAGAAATTAATAAATTTAAACTTGAATAAAATAATGGAATATTAAAAATAAATTTAATAAAAAAAGAGAAAAAATGGCAATGTTAAAACTGTTTCCTTTGCTTTTTAAGGCCGTTTTCATAGTAGGTTGTTTTTAAGTAGAGACTCGTTGAAATTTATATTTCAGAAAGGTCACATTTTTTTATTTTTCTGAATTAAAATTGGAAAAAAAAAGGAAACAATATTAGAAAAAAGATCAATTAAGTGTAACATGTCATTGATATATTAATATGTGATTAAATCCCCTGATTTCTGATTGTTAAAACTGTTTCCTTTGCTTTTTAAGGCCGTTTTGCGTAGTAGGTTGTTTCTAAGTAGAGACTCGTTGAAATTTATATTTCAGAAAGGTCACATTTTTATATTTTTTTGAATTAAAATTGGAAAAAAAAGGAAACAATATTAGAAAAAAGATCAATTAAGTGTAAAATGTCATTGATATATTAATATGTGATTAAATCCCCTGATTTCTGATTGTTGGAAACTTTCGTATCAATACAACATCTATTGTAGACTACACCAAACAACTATCAAAACCAATTTGATCTTAGTTCCAAATTAACAACATTAAGCATTGCTATAAGAGTGAGAAAAGCAAAAATAAGTCACGTTCTAACCATTACACCATTACACAGTATTTTTCCCTCTCTCGTTCCTTTTCTGATTTTCTTCACTCTTTTGATTTATTTTGCATTACACCAATGCAACACCACCAACCTACTTTAATCGAGAATTCCAATTCATGTGCCAAATATATGTAAAGGGAAGTCAAAGCTTAGAGGTGTCTACGGCTTCAATCTTATAGAACAATGCATAATCGTAGATGATTACTGTAATCTAATTAGTCAAATCACTTCCTTTTTTTGGGTCAAATTTTCTTCTTTTCTACATAATATTTGTACTGAAAAATCAATTAGTGTAAGATATCTAATTTAGATTACTGCATATTTTCTTACTTTACAAAGAAATAAAGTCTTCAAGAATACTCTTAACCCAAAATAAGTAATCAAAAAAGAAAGATGATAAAGCATTTAAAAGGAAAAAATCACCTAATTATTAAAGAGGTAGTCATACATTATTAACTACTAAACCCAAAGAGAGAAAAAATGAAGGGAAGAAAGCAACCAAAGGAGATAAAAACTTATTACGTAATATAATTTTTTTGAAGTTTGCTTTTAAAGATTACAATTGCTAGAAAAGTTTGATACTATCATTAAGTAAAATTAAGGTGGTAAACATATATAGTAAAGAGTATTATTAATAAAATCAGGGAGAATCATGGTTGTCTACGTTTTGCCATTAACTTTCAAAATTTAATAAACAATAACATTCAACAATATCTCAAATCTCTTTGTTACCAATGCAATATGCTGAGCAATTGAAAGTTCATTTCTATATGAATCTGGAATTATGTATAAAGTTATGGAAATATAGAGAAATAAGAAATTATTATAAGGAAAAATAGCGAAGCAAATAAAAATAGAGAAAATAGAAAGTGTACATAGATAGAGAGAAAGAAATGGCTATACCTTAATTTTGCAGGGAAAGAGTAGAAAGAAAATGTTCTTATAACCCGTGTGAATTGTACAAATACAGAGATAGGGATAATGTATGGTGAGGAGAAACTGACATGGGAGGAATTGATTTTAAAAGAAAGGCCATCTGGTTTTCTGGGGAATAAACGGTTGCTTAATTTATAGTAATAACTTTTCCACCTTTTCGTCAATGGATGTTGTTGAAGGGACGTGTCTTTTGGACTTAATAATGTAAAAATTGGAGGAAAAAGATAAATAACTTTTTTGGCATATAAGAGGTGCTAAGTCACCTTATCTAACCCCTCAATTATAGATATATAGATTTTTAACCAATGTGAGATCAACAAAAGATAATTTTTTAATTTCAACATTGTAAATGATCATGAAGGCCCATTTTCTCGTTCTTTATAGAGAGAAAATCATATATAGCCACCCGCTGAAAACTTATAACATTTGGTAACCATAAAATTATACCATACGTTTTATAACCCAAAACTAATTATAACGGCTAGCAATTAAAATCATAAAACACAGCACTTCAAACATAAATCAGCGAGCCATATCATTGACCCAACACCTGAAAATAAACCCACCAACGATGTTATTCCCAATGATCATCCTCGGCAGAATTTGACACCCTATGTATTTTTAATCAGTTTGTCCTTTAGTTTCTATTTCCTATAGTCTCACAAGCATTTCTGGTTCGCCATGTGTTAGTTTGTTTTTCTAATAAGTCGATACAAAAAAAAACTCGAAGAAAAATTGGTGAAATTATATTCGGTAACTACCAAATTAAAGCACCGTCTATTTGTTGATAAGAAGTAAATACAACAAAAATTAAATTATTTAATTCCATGGAAAGATACGAATATGTGTTATTAGAAAATAATTATAATAGGTCGACAAAATAGATTATTGCAAATGATTAAGTATTAGAAAATACTTAGTCATTGTATATTGACTAAGTATACTGAATAAGAAGTATTAAGTATACACAAATGATACACTTTTTATACAATAATTTTACATGATACTTTTTGAATTGTAGAAGTTTTATGATTGTTCTTTCTCGGATAAGTATACATAATATTATATACAACATAGACTGTCACTATACAAATACAATAGACTGTCACTATACAAAATAGACTTTTACTATACAAAAAATATACTAAATAGACTGTCACTATATAATTTATGTACAATAGACTATCACTATACAAAAAATATACAAAATAGACTGTCACTATACAAAATATATACTCCCTCCGTTTCATTTTATGTGAACCTATTTCATTTTTAGTGTGTGCCAAAAAGAATGACTTCTTTCCCTATTTGGAAACAATTTACCTTTATGCAATGATTTATAGGCACATAAAATATATATACCTCGTTTTACACCACAAGTTCAAAAGTCTTCTCCATTTTTCTTAAACTTCGTGCCCAGTCAAATGAGTTCACATAATTTGAAACGCAGGGAGTACAAAATTGACTGTCACTATATAATTTATGTACAATAGACTGTCACTATACAAAAAATATACAAAATAGACTGTCACTATACAAAAAATATACAAAATAGACTGTCACTATACAAAAAATATACAAAATAGACTGTCACTATACAAAAAATATACAAAATAGACTGTCACTATACAAAAAATATACAAAATAGACTGTCACTATACAAAAAATATACAAAATAGACTGTCACTATACAAAAAATATACAAAATAGACTGTCACTATACAAAAAATATACAAAATAGACTGTCACTATACAAAAAATATACAAAATAGACTGTCACTATACAAAAAATATACAAAATAGACTGTCACTATACAAAAAATATACAAAATAGACTGTCACTATACAAAAAATATACAAAATAGACTGTCACTATACAAAAAATATACAAAATAGACTGTCACTATACAAAAAATATACAAAATAGACTGTCACTATACAAAAAATATACAAAATAGACTGTCACTATACAAAAAATATACAAAATAGACTGTCACTATACAAAAAATATACAAAATAGATTGACACTCTACAAAAAATATACAAAATAGATATTTCGGACTATTGAATGTAATATGTTTGGGCTGGAGGGACATTTCGTGTTAATGGGGAAAGAGCTATTAAAATTTTGAGTGGAGTGTCATTTTCTCTTCTTCATACATCGATTTGACTTCATCAATTCATAAACGAGCTTATGCCAATATAACTTGATATCATGTGATTGAGGCCTAACAAATTTTTAAAAAAATGCGTAGCTTGTGAATCATGATTGTCGCAACATAAATTCGAACTCTTCAGTCTTAACTATTCATATTCACTTAGTCTTAAGAAATCAAAAGAATTTCCAAAAAGTGTACTCGAACCAATTACTCTTTGCTCTAAGCGATAGGTGAGTACTAAAATTTAAAGTTCTTCACTTTCATATTCAGAGGAGCTTTACATTATTACGTAATTGTTTCATCTCTATTGACTTTTGGGTCAAAATGTGCAGTAAACTGCACTGTATAAACTAAAATAGTTACATTAAACTAAAACAGTTACATTTCAGCAATTTATTTTAATTTGGCCAAAATAAAATCCATGTGAACATCAAAAGCACATCAACAATCTAAGTTCCTAATACTTTTTGTGGAGCAATTTAAGATGATCAACTCACAATATAACATTGGAAGCCTAGAAAGGAAATAAAAAATAATCCAAGAAAACATAATTAAGGCATAATACAAGGGAAGAACATTCTAATAACCTATGTCTTAAATAACGTATTATTGGATTGAATATAATTTGATGTATAATTTGTGTTCTTCACCACTATTCTTGATGTTTATGAGTTGTTTCATTCAATGTTGATGTTAATGCTTCGAGTGTCTGGCCGCCAATTAGATGAAGGTAAAAACTTACCTTAGATAAATGAGACTGAAAAATGAAATTTGGATTTAAACACCGGATAAACACGGAATAACCCTTGTTTAGGCATTTTGCAGAGTTTTCTTGAGGGTAAATGGCTGTGAAGAAGGAAATGATCAACTTGTTGCTCCTCAGATACAGCTATGAACTATATGAGGTCCTCATCAGAAATTAATTAAATAAGCCGTCCACCCTACAATTTTCTTATTATTTTCTGCACCTCCAAATCCGTAGGAAGGTGAATTGATTCAGAATGTCAAAGCTAGCTATTGACGGAACGCCTTGATGCATATAAATAACGTTGGACATGCGAACAAAGTCCCATATTGGCAGTTGAAAAGGTTGAGAGCCACATATAGGAATAACCGTGCGGACTTGGCCCAAAGCGGATAATATCACATCATATTAAAAGTATCTTCGGGCTGATTTAGCCCAACAACTGGTCTCAGAGCCCAGGTTAAACAAGACGAGTATGGTGATGACTGAGTGATGGTGCGGTGCTTGATTTGTTTACCCGTGGATCGTGGTAATGGGACATGCGTAACTTAGTTTGAGGGGATATTGTTGGGTGTGCGAAAAAAATCTCACATTAGCAACTTAAAAGATTGGGAGCCTACATGTAAGGCGTAGGTATCTCTTAATGATCTGAGGCCTTTTGGGAAAAACTGCGTTGGCTTGGCGTAAAGCGGACAATATCACAACATGTTAAGAGTATCTTCGAACTGGTTTAGCCCAACAAATAGTTTTTTGCGTGACACATATAATGTACTTTTTTTATCAAGAAAATAGAAATATATGCTGCTAGACAATACTAAGCATCTACTAATAGTAATTTGTAACTATAAACATTGCTTGTGCTCCTGCTCTGCTACTGCCTTAACTACAACAAAATGGTAAAAGAAAAAGATATGATTCTCACTTCTGTATTTTGCTCTAAGGTGAAAGGAATATTTCATTTACTTGTTCTTCACTTCTTTGACAGTGGAAGAAGATAAGAGATTAATTCATTTGAAAAAGTAATGAATTCATCACACTATCGGCCTTCTTCCATTGTGATTGTCAACTCAATTTTAGAGGTGCTGTGTGGCTTAGCAGATGAAGCCGGAGATGCATTAGAAACATATTTCCTTGATACGAAAGCTGGTTGATTAGGTTTTGGAATAGGCATACTTTCACTGCGAAGCATCGTTACTACATTTGACATAGTAGGACGATCACCTGGATCTTCTTGCACACATAACAGTCCAATGTTTATGCACTTCATTGCTTCTTTCGGGTTGCATGATTCGAGCAATGAATGATCCAGCAAATGTAGTGCCCGTTCTTCTTTCCAGAAATTCCATGCCTGTGATATGATGATTTAGAACAATGAATATCAGTCCAACAGATTGGAACAAACTACTGGTAGTATTTTTAGCTTCAGAATAGTAACTCACGTAGCCTAAAAGGTTTGAAGCCTCTTTAGACTGATAAAATCCGGTGTTTCTTCTTCCGGTTACTATCTCCAGTATGACTACTCCTAAGCTGAATACATCTGACTTGATCGAGAATAACCCCTCCAATGCGTATTCAGGAGACATATATCCACTAAATTAACCAAATAATGAATATACCACGAGTCAGCTGGACGAGGCAACTAAGCAAGTTCATAATGGAATTATAAGAAACTAGCAATTCCTTCAGCATGTGCATTGTGATGTGTAATGTATTACTTACTAAGTTCCGACCACTTTCTTGGTATTTGCTTCTGTTGTTTTTTCTTCAACAATCCTTGCCAAGCCAAAGTCTGATATTTTTGGGTTCATTTCTTGATCCAACAGAATGTTACTTGTTTTCAGATCTCTATGAATAATTCTCAGTCTCGAGTCTTCATGAAGATAGAGAAGTCCTCGAGAAATTCCTGATATGATCTCAAATCGCTTTTTCCATTTCAATAACTTGCTAAGCGTTTGATCTTGTTAGGTAACCATGGGGAAAGTTTTGTCAACATCAAGCAAATAGAAAGATTAAGAAATCAGCAGTGAACAAACATAAATAGATAGATTCAGATACTAACCGAATATGAAGGTGTCTAGACTTTTGTTTGGCATATACTCGTAAAGTAGAATCTGTTCATACCCTGTGATACAGTAGCCTAAAAGTCTGACTAAATTTCTATGTTGAAGTTTGGAAATCAGTATGACTTCGTTCCTGAATTCGTCAATGCCCTGTCTAGATTGACTTGATAACCTTTTTACAGCAATTTCTTGTCCACCTGAGAATATACCCTGGAAGAAAATTTTGATGTGGAAAGTAGGATATTATGGAATTACTACATAAAGTAGAACTCTTGAAGTGAGAAAACCAACCCTAACCTTATAAACAGGACCAAATCCTCCTTGTCCAAGCTTATGTGCATCTGAGAAATTATCTGTGGCTGCTAATATTTTTTCCAAATGAAAGAATGGAACAGCGATGTCTTGCTTATCATTTTCGTAGATCAAGTTTTGTGCTTCTCTTTCTGTCCAATGTGGCACTGGATTCCCTTCTGTGCTTTGTTGGTTTGCTAAGATCAGAAAACAAGAATTTGAGATGTCTCTCTTGATCTTGATTCAAACAAAAAAGGAAAACGGAAGGAGAAATTTTTCCAGTAGTGGTACGACAATCATTCCAGAGAAAGCAACAACAGCACAAGTACCTTTTCTCTTTGCCATCTTTCTCCTATAATATATGTAACTAAAGCTGCATAAAGCTACAGCTGCAAGGACTACCACAGCAGAAATGATAACTTTAAGCTTCACGGCCAATTGGCCTGATTTCGTAACTGATGACAGAAAAGAGGAAACTTAAGATTTATTAGGGTGTCAACGAAGAGACTGCAAAAGATATTCAATTTGCATACATAGAAATGACAAACACAACCAAATACAACTCCTGACTTACCTTCGCCGAGTGCTTGATCCAAGGCGTTAAGTCTGGTATAGATTACACTTCCACCGCCATCTCCTGGTGAGAGTTGCATTAGATTCAACAATTCATCGTTCCAAATTAAACATGCACTGGTATCATAAGCATAGGCATTACAGGAACAATCATTCAAGCAAATAGAATGGCATTCCTCAGCACTAGCAGCTGCCACAGTTTGAGAATGTTCAGGTAATGTCACCTCGGAATTCTTCAAAAAACTGCCCTTCGTTTTACCAGTACCGCACTGCAAGCTTAACCTCCTTACACAGCCACCGGAATGATCATTCAAGTCCCAATCTGCATCAGATCTAGGTGTGAAACCGGTCAAGCAATTACAAAAGGACGCAGACTCCTTATTGCAAATGCTAAAGGCACCACAACTAGCATAAACCTCGCAAGGTTGTCTTGGTTGAGTTGTAAAAAGTTGCCATTCCATCAAATTTTCCACCCAAATCAGATGCCTGATTTGCCCTGAGACATCTAGAGTTAATCTAATTTTGTGAGAATTGCTTACAGAATACATAAAATAGCTCTCATTTTCATTATCAACATAAGTAAAATTGTATCTCTGGGAATTCAAACTCATTTCAGGCATTAAGCTGAAAATACGCCCGTTCCAAGGTCCAGTAGCTGAGTACATTTCAGTCCTATTCCACTTTAAGAGGAACTGCCTATTGCTCTGATCCATCTCTACGGAAAAAAGTCCCGGAGAAGGATCCTCTGAGTTCTTCCAAGAAATAATGTTTTTTGTAGTATTAGAACGCTTGTCATATTTCGTTTTAGCATTTGGCAACCATGTATCAGTCGGATGATCAAAGCTTTGCCAAAGTGGAGGAGTTGAGTTTAATCCATCACTAAAAATCAAATTACCATCATCAGAAATAGTGGCTACTAGTGAATTTGAGCTGGTGGAGCTGATATTTGTGGACCAAAACAAGCTTTTGGATTCAGTAATAAGCACTAAATTGCCATCTAAAACTTTCAACTCGGCGGACATCATATCAGTAGCAGAAAGTGGTTTCTCCCTGTTTGCTACCCAAACTACAGTTTGTGGAATTACATTCCTGTACCATATACCAAGATAATATTTTTTCGACGTACCTGGTTTGAAGAATCCTAGCTCAAAGTTTTCACCTGAAGAGACTATAGTTTGGTTTCCAAAAATGGAGTGATTTACGGAGATCATATCTATTCCAAGAGACTGATGGATACATAGAAGGATCACAAAAAGTACGACAAAAAAACTATGCTGCATTTGTATTGCTGCACCAAATTTCTACATAGAATATACAGTACTTCGTATATTAAGGTCATGACTCTTTACGTTAAGATAAAACTTTTTCTTTATCAAAGGGGACTTGTCTAAGTCAATAACACGCGGGTAGTAAGTAATATATCTGGACTTGCTTAACAAATAGTAGTAATAATTATCAAATAGGCTACCATGACCATCACTCTAGGGGTATTCGTGGATCGGTTTCGATCGATTTTTTCCTTAAAAAAAAAACTCAAATCAAGTTAAGTCGGCTTTTCAAATATTGGAACCAAGTCAAATCAATTAAGTCGATTTTATCAATTCGATTTATGTCGATTTTTCGGTTATTTATCATTTTTTTTCTTAAATATGAGTCGTACACTACCAAACACATATTCCGGCTTTCTGTTTTTTTTTGCTCGATCTTGGCCGATCTCGATCTTGATCGGCCTCTAAGTCACGAGCCCGGCAATCTAACTTCGCATCATGGCTTGATATCACACTAGGTTGAACCTTGGTCTATCATGTTCCAGTCTCGATTAGTCATACGAAGGGCAAACTCGGTTTTGACTGTATACAAGGATCACAAAAAGTACGACAAAAAAATTATGCTGTATTTTCATAGCTGCATCAAATTTCTACATAGAATATACAGTACTTCGTATATTAAGGTCATGACTCTTTATGTTATGATAAGACTTGTTCTTTATCAAAGGGGACTTGTCTAAGTCAATAACACGCGGGTAGTACGTAATTTATCTGGACTTGCTTAACAATATAATTATCAAATAGGCTACCATGACCATCACTCTTCCGCAGGGATGTTCGTGGTTCGGTTTGAATCGATTTTTTCTTTTAAAAAAATTCAAATCAAGTAAATCGGTTTTTCAAATATTGGAACCAAGGCAAACCAATTAAGTCGATTTTATCAATTTGATTTATATCGATTTTTCGGTTATTAATCGATTTTTTCTTAAATATGAGACGTACACTACCAAACACATATTCCGGCAACTACCTTTTCAAAGTAACACTAGCAAACCAATTGTTCTTTGAGAAATTCTAGCAGTTACTAAGATATATTGATGATAAAATTTTAGAAACTTTGTATAAAAATATAGGTATAATAATAAATTTTAAATATTTACTTTTACAATTGGTTTGGTTCGAATTTTTTTCGATTATATTTTTTTATTTAAAATCAAAACCAAACTAAATTTGATTAATTATTAAAATTTAAAATCAAAACCAAATAAAAAAGTATTATTTTTTTTATCGATTTGGTTCGATTTTCCATTTGGTTGATTTTTTATGATTTTTGTGAACACGTCTGTATCTCTGAACTGGTTTTTTTTTCGTTGAGCACTGATATTTCTGGTCCCTCAACCCATATTCCGTAAAGGGACAAAACAAGGAAAGCGACGGGGATTAGTATTTTCTACTAATACTCTACACCAAGGGTCATTTGGTTCATAGACTAGTAATGCAGTAGTTACCGCATAACTTAAACGGGTATTAACAATGCAAAGTTTATTAAGGCCACAAAACGATGTATTAAGCTATGCGATTTTTTTGTAAGAAATTTTAACGTGGTTCTAACTTATTAAGAAATTAATGTTGACATTATTTTTGTAGTATGGTCAACCAGACGACCCAAGAAAAAATTTCCCCTAGCCAATAGTGATATACAAGAAAAGTACAAATATTGACTTGGTCAATTAGTGGCAAAAGAGCTGGCAACGGAAGCTATGTTGGAAGAATCCTAAACCAAAATAACGCATTTTTGGACTCAAGACACAAAAATAGGTGGAAAAAAAAGTTAGTGACCAAAATATATAAAGGGCGATATACCTTAGCGATCATTTACCCGTTAATGTATAACGCACTTTAAAAGGGTGTTATACTTGAATATAAAAAGACGGATAAGTATAGCGTCGTTTATTAAGGCGTTATAGTATATCGCCTTAATAAACGACGTTATACCTACATAATAAATTGTCCCATTCCCTTCCCCACCAAACCAGAACCCCCCCTCCCCCAATTAAAACTTAAAAAAATAGGCGGTCCCCCCATTAACGACCAAAGAAATCTCGAGTGGACCCCACCAGTCCCACAAAAAGTAAAGATTCTCGGTCTCACATCCTAGCTAAGGCGTTCTCTCGTTGTGGGTTGCTCGTTTCGGCTCTAAATCGCCAAATCTTCAACTTTTCAAAAATATTAAATCGAGGTATTCCGACTTAGTTTTTGTTGAAACTCGTATAAAAAATGCATATTAGTTGTTTTTAATATGTTCTATGTTATTTTGTTATTGTGTTGCGATTTAACTATTTTGTTATTTTTATCCGGATTATGATATTAGTGTGCTAAACATATTAGTAAAAATAGAGAAATTATTATTAGTTGTTAAAAAAAAATGTTAATAAGTTACTTTTTACTGTTGTATATGTATTTTCGTGAATGTTTTGTGATTAAATATATTTGTTGTTTTTATCTGATTTAGATTATTTATTTACTTAAAGACTAGTAAAATAGATAAATTGTTACTTTAGTTTCCTCTAGTGGTATCTTGTGGCCTAATGTAGTACTTGTATTTGTAATGTAGTGTCCTTTTAGCGTAGTAAAATGTAGTGCTCTTTAGCGTAGTATCCTTATAGTTATTGAAATTAATCATTTAAGTATCTATTATACCAAAAAATACGTCAAAATAGCTGATAGTTCAAACACAAACTCTGTCCAATTCTAGTCAATGATCATAAGAAAATAACAATATTTTTCGGATACCTTGGTGCTACTGAGCCTCAAATATCGAGCCCGAAACCCATATGTGAATATTTAATAATAAAATCTTGTATAATTATGAAAATTAATTATTTAATTTTATTATAGTAAAAAATAAGTGAGTCATAAATAAAAATATATAATAATAAAACTAACATATAAATTAATAAAACTAGCATATACAATATTAAACTAACATATAAATAATAAAGTATCATTTAAAATAACACACATGTTGAGCGATAAATTGAAAAAAATTTCTCATCATGAACACAAGAATTCAGGATATCTTGGTGCTACTGGCCTCAAATATCGAGCTTGGAACCCATATGTGAATATTTAATAATTAAATCTTGTATAATTATGAAAATTAATTATTTAATTTACAAACAAACATATAAAATAATAAAACTAACATATTAAAGTAAAATAATGTAATTAATCTTGTTTAATTTATAGTAGACGACATGGAGGTTCCGCCTTTGCATCCCGGACCTGCCAGCCTGGAGCTACTCATGTTGTTATAGGGTGATCATAGGTCGTCCCACATATGGGAGGGACAATTACTGGCCCAGACATTCCACGCTAGGAGAGTAGATGACATGTGGGGCTTTCTCAAGGACCACCCTCTCCATCCCCGTATAGTCAGACGCCTCCAGGATACAGGTTTTTATAGGATTGTAGAGATCGGCCGGCTGCAGCTCGATTGGTCGTTGATCACGGCCCTGATAGAGCGGTGGCGACTGGAGACGCACACATTCCATTTGCCCATTGGCGAGGCCACCATTACATTGCAGGACGTGGAGGTCATGTATGGGCTGCCCGTTGATGGACACCCTGTTGCTCTGCCGCATGTCATGAGAGAGAAGACAGGTTTGCAATACCTGGACATGCTGCAGCAGCTCACCGGTTTACAGCCACCGGAGAAGATTACATTGGTTGAGGCCAGTCGTCTGCAGTTGATGACTCTCCGATAGCATTTGGAGGCATTGCACCCTGACATCACAGACGATACACCGGAGCTTCATATTCACCGGTACACGAGGTTGCTGCTACTCCTTATGTTTGGATGGGTTTTGTTCCCGAACTCTTCGGGGAACCTAGTCAGCTTGAGATTTCTTCATCATCTTGAGCGGCTAGATGATTTACCCAGTACAACTGGGGTGCTGCTGTTCTCGGCTACTTGTACATGCAGATGTGCCGGGCGAGCATGGGCAACCAGCGTGACATTGCTGGATTTTTGCCGCTGCTACAGGTGAAAACATATTTGAATACTCTGTTCATTATAACATACCCAGTAAAAATATACCTTAAATTTTACGCCCACTTTGTATGTTAGGTTAGGTCCTGGGAGTTGTTCCTGCAGTTGCAACTACCTCTACCACCATTAGCTCCGGGTGCACCACCTCCGTTTCTCCCTCTAGTTAGGATGTGGGTTGATAGGCGGGGATATGGACGAGAGTACGAGGCTCAACATAATCTCCCCTTGTGCAGGGATTTGTTGGATTTGCTGGAGGGCGCACATGTAAATGTATACATAAGTTTACTTGGCCTGGCTTCATATGTGTTGCGTATGCTCACGTTTTTTGTTGTTACTTAACAGTTCATTTGGAGGCCATACAACGATGAGCTAATAGTTGGATTGCCCGTTTATTGCTCGGCCGCTAGAATTATGTGGAGATCTTCCGTCCCATTGATGTGCCTTGAAATTGCGGAGCATCATGCCACCGAACGAGTACTTCGCCAGTTTGTTCGCCCGCGGCTTGTACTTCCACCGCCCGCAGCTTGTACTGCCACCGCCCGCCTGGTATATCACACATTACTAGCGAGATGATCGTTCCAGGGTGGGCCAGACATATATGGCATGACTAGAGACGCAGATTGATACTTGGGACCAGCAACATAACCTGATTCCACCCACCTCTACCTGATCGGACGAAGACTGAGCATGATTATATGAGCTGGTACCGCAGCGTTACCCGACTTTTCGTCGGGAATCCCATTTATCGCGCTGGCGGTCGATACGTTCCATACGCCAGGAGGCACGAGGAACTGGTATGTTATTTGGTATACTTACTTATAACGTTAACCTAGCCATGTGTAATTTATATTTTACATGTTGTGCAGGCTATTGGCCTACATCTGTTCCACCAGTTGGGACTGCAGATGCAGCAGCATACCGGCGAGGCAGCAATCGCTTTGCACGAGTATGACCGGCAAGTTACCGATCTGGCTTCCCGGACGTTGAGGCGAGCCCGAGATGATGAGCGATTAGGATACGAGGCTGAGTATGTGGTGCCAGAGCAGTACCATCGTGGGCTACCAGTGGGGCCGGATCATGGTCGACGTGGCAGGCATGCCCCACGAGGTAGGGGTATCCCACGAGGTGGTGGGGGTCAGTAAGGAGGTGGTCCCCAGCGAGGGGTGTTGAGGCACATGTTGAGGATGTTGGAGTTGATTAGCCGGGTGACCTCCATGAGCCAGAACACTCTCACAGCAACATGCCGTCATTCAGCCTTCAGCTTCAGCTCACTCCAGGGACTTCTCATGTGACCCCGTCAGCTCCATTGTTGATCACGGGCACGGGCATTACGTGAGAGGATTGGGATCAGTATTTTCCTGATCATTCAGGCCCATCGACCATTGCTGATGATCAGCCGACACGAGATGTGGATAGTGGGCGCTGACTGAGTTATGGCTCATCATCGAGGGATGCTGGAGATCTTTCACAGGCGCAGATATATTTGTATTACTATTACATTTAAATTTGTTTTTATCTCATTGATTAGCCATAAATATCTTTATATTGTTTTTATTAAGGCTTCATCCTCGCCCGTCACGGAGGCCACTTTGTGCGATACTGACATGGATGCGACGGATGATTATATTCAGGAGCCCTACGAGACCATGGTAAGATAATTTAAATTTTTGTGACTTAACACGTACATTACAAATATATATTTTCATATACTGAAATATCTTATTATTCTGTAGGTTACTGCTGGACAGACGGCCCCTTCTATCGAGCATGCCAGCCCTACTGACGATCATGCTAAAACGCATCCTCCGATAAAGAGGCGACGTGATGAGGATGATCCTGATAGCGTAGCCGGACGGGATGGGATGCGTGTCACTACCCAAAATCCAACTAGTCGTGATGGAACCTAACCCAACCCGCTAGGTAAGACAACTTTCAATTATCCAATTCCAATTGCAATTATTAAACCAATTTAAGTAAATAAAGATATTAATCTTATACATTTCCCAAGAACTGGTAGTACAAATCATGAGCTTCTAAGAATAGAGTTTACAAGCGGAGATAAAATAAATACGTAGTCTGTTTGAATAGTGCATAAACAGAGCTTTTATAAAGCTAAGGCTACCAAGAACAAGAGGCAGCTACAACAGGAACGCAAGTACATATTCAAATCCGGCAACCATCGAGCACAGCAACAACAACAACCAATATCTGCACGCAATGTGCAGAAGTGTAGTATCAGTACAATCGACCCCATGTACTGAGTAAGTAACAAACCTAGCCTTAGGTTGAAAGTAGTGACGAGCTTTTACCAAGGTCGGTTCCCAAACCAATAGTCAACAATAGTCCATTACAACGTAAAGCAAATAATACCATAAGTAACTCAGAGATAACAATTCTCAGCTAAATCATGATTTCAAAAATAATAGTTCTTCCTTTCAAGTACATCAGTGAAAACCCAAATCGTTTACCGAAGTTGCAAAAAATATGAATAAGTTTGAAAGCAATAATTTTCCAAAATCCTTTCAATAATAATTGAGATGTTTCATTTTTCTTTCCAACTAACCCGTGTAAAACAAATGCATCACTATACCCATCTGTCAATATGTGTGAGAAATCATGAATGATGTGATACTGTACAACATGAGAAAAATACGTCTCTATGCATGTATGTCATGTGTGCATGTCAATGCGATGCAACTCAGTGATAAAATCATATGCATACTCCCAGAGTATCATTTTACCCAGTCCTCCCAGTCACTCAGTCCTCCCAATCGCTCAGCACTCGCACTCGGCACTCAGTAGGTACCTGCGCTCATTAGGGGTGTGTATAGACTCATGAGGGGCTCCTACAGCCCAAGCGCTATAATCTGCACGGACAACTCACGTGTTGCATGGCCAACTCACGTTCTATAATAATATATGTATTCGCATGGACAACTCACGTGATGCATGAACAACTCACGTGCTATAATAAAATCTGGATTCGCACGGACAACTCGCGTGCTGTACGGACAACTCACATGCTATAATAAAGCCTATAAGGCCTGCTGCAGACGGGAAACCCCGATCCACATAATAATCCTCACAATCAGGCCCTTGGCCTTACTCAGCCATCAATCTCTCCAGTCTCTCTCTCATGGGCTCACAATGTCATGAAAATAGCCAAAATATGATGATATGATGTATCAATAAATAACAACAGAGACTGAGATATGATATGTAATGGCATGAAGATGGTTGAGTATGAATTTTCAATTTAAAATAAATAATTCACAGCAATATGACCTCTGTGGGTCTCAATAATACTGGCACATAGCCTCAACATGATTTTTAATATGCTTTTCAGCTCAATTTATTTAACACATAAAACCGCATGGAAAATGCCATATTTATTTAATTATAAAATTTCACAGAAATAATTATGTCACAATTTTTATAGTGCACGCCCACACGCCCGTCA
Source organism: Nicotiana otophora (assembly GCA_000715115.1). Classification (NCBI taxonomy): domain Eukaryota; kingdom Viridiplantae; phylum Streptophyta; class Magnoliopsida; order Solanales; family Solanaceae; genus Nicotiana; species Nicotiana otophora. The sequence continues at coordinate 195,809 of AWOL01S0027902.1, read as the reverse complement.
CCTAGCATATGTGTCACCTCCCAACAATTCACATAATACATATATTCAGGGTTCATACCCTCAGCTCCAAGAATAGAAGAGTTACTTTCCTCGGACAAGCCAAATCCAATGCCGAGTAAGCTAAACAATGCTCCAGAAATCCCATTATGCGCGTATCAACTTTCAAACGGCTCGAATCTAGTCACAATTAATTTGATTCAGCACACAAAATTTATAGAAATTAATTCCATATCAAAATACTAATATTTTCCCACAAAATCTGAAATTACGCCCCAAAAATCACCTGTGGGGCCCACGTCTCAGAATCTGACGAAATTCACAAAGTACGACAACCCATCCAATTATAAGTTCAACCATACTAATTTCACTCCAATCCGACTCCGAATCGGTATTCAAACTCGAAAAATTCGTTTTGTGACATTATAGAAATTTCCTTCTATTTCTCTTGAAGATTCGATAATCTTACACAAAAAATGAAGATTAATTCATGAAATATAATCACAAGGGAGTCAAGAACACTTACCCCAAGTTGTGTGGAAAAATTCCTCTCCAAAATCTCCCAAACCGAGCTCCAAAATCCAAATAATGGGTGAAAATTCGCGAACCTTCGAACTTAAGGGGTTTTGTCCAGTTAATCCGCATCTGCGGACAATATTTGCGCACCTGCACCTCTAATTGTGCGAGAAAAATGTCACATTTGCGGACTTCACTCGCCTGCCCAGTTTTCATTTCTGCGCGCATCCGTCCACATCTGCGCTCACGCAGGTGCAAAATTTTCCCTCGCACTTGCGACCAATGCCTCACAGCCCCTACCCGCATCTGCACTTGCCAAGTTCGCTTCTGTGAGCTTGCACCTGCGATGGAATTTCCGCAGGTGCGATTGCATCAGATGGCAGAAACTTCAGTTTTTTCTTCTAAGTCTGAATTTGATCCGTTCACCATCCGAAACTCACCCAAGCCCCTCGGGACCCCATCCGAACATACCAACAAGTCCCATAACATAACACGGACCTACTCGAGGCCTCATAAGACAAATAACAACATCGAAACGACGAATCACACCTCAATTCAAAATTATTGAACTTTGAAACTTCAAATTATATATCTTGTGCCGAAACACATCAAATCAATCCGGAATGACTTCAAATTTTGCACACAAGTCACATTTCACATTACGGACCTATTTCAATTTCCAGAATCGGATTCCGACCCCAAAATCAAAAAGTCAACCCCCAGTCAAACTTCCCAAAAATTTAACTTTTGGCATTTCAAGCAAAATTCCACTACATACCTCCAATTAATTTTCCGGACATGCTCCTAAGTCTAAAATCATCATACGGAGCTATTGGAATCATCAAAACTCCATTTCGGCGTCGTTTACACATAAGTCGACATCCGATCACTATTTTAACTTAAGCTTTAAACCTTGGAACTAAGTGTTCCAATTTATTCCAAATTCTCACCGGACCCGAACCAATTACTCCGGTAATTCACACAACAATTGTAAAGTACAATTTGAGCTGTAAATGGAAAAACGGGGTTGTAATACTCAAAACGATCGTCCGAGTCGTTACATTCTCCCTCACTTAAACATACGTTCGTCCTCGAACGTGCCAAGAGTTATTTCCAAGCCATCATATCATTGTTCCATCTTACCACACACGTACCCGGGGTGAACCCACGTCACCCTATTCCATATAGGCTTGACAAACTAATACAACTGAAATCATTGATTTAACTTTAGACCATAAACCTTGGAATTTAGTTTCCAACTTTTAGAATTTCTTTCAAGACATGAATCATACATTTACACACTGTATGAGTTCGAACAAGCTGCATCGAGCTATAACTATAACCACGGATATAATCAACTAACATATTACACAACTCGCATGCTCGTAGCACCATTTCTGATCACCAGTAACTACTTAAAACCAACGAAGTACTAGTATAAACACATATCGAACCAAACCTCATACCAAAACCTTCGTACACTGTTGATAATAAAAGAAACACGCGAAATTTCATGACCACTTACCAGATCAACAAGTCACAGAGCTTTCTCGCCTTAAGCATAACCATAATCGCTTTCTGGGTCGACTTTCAATATTATCCTTCCGAACATACCGTAATTGAACCTGATAATACCCATTCTAGTCCAATGACCTTATATTACTAAACACAACTATTCCACAGACATGACGCACCAATATAACTCAGAGCTACAGCCCATGCCATCCGTGCACCAATACGCAACAAATCAAATGTACTCAGTCATGAAAAAATGACTTAAATGAGAGAATTGCCCCACAAGATTAACAAGTACCGCCACAACGAAATGCTGAAAATTCATCATACACTGTAGAACCATCACCCGATTCTAAAACAAGGTTCATACCTTAACATAACTTCGCTGCAATGTGTGACCCCATCCAAACGTTGGTCCATATTATATACCCCGAGCCACCCTGATCAAAATTAATAACCACGGAGAGGCAAATGACACAATGCCACACAAACCTTGAAAGAACATAACCAATACGCAATCAATCATGCACTACCCAAATACTCATCTTATTTAAATTCATCCATAAGGCCCCCAATAGAACCACACCATGTGTGCACATAACCAAATGAATCACAACTCCTCGTAGCATAAAGGAGTAACTCACAGATTATCTCAGAACATGAATAAGCTCAACATCAACCGAATGACACATCCCTCAAGAAATAGCAATATGGAGCCAACCCTTCCGGCTCGGTGTAGAATACACATCTTAATTGGGCCTACCAATGGACACCCAAATCAACTCTGGTCACCCACAAATGGGCAAATAACCCTCAGAAAATTCACCGCGACTGATTCATAATACATCCTATCACTTGACTAGCTTCGGCCATGACTTCACAGTTCGCAACCATGAACAATCTGCTCCCGAAACTCCCAAATTCCAAATTTATAGGACACGTGAATCATCATAACTTATCCCAAATCTAGCCTTCGAATGACTAACACATCTTTCATGCACGATCATTCCACAAGAATTACTCCCATAATTCTTCTTTTCCACATAGCAATAATTTGAATATTAGCAGTCTATCAATCATGTGAGTACCGCAATACTAATTATACATCCGTAAGTCAAAATACAATGCGCCTTCTGAAATTTGCCCACTTCTCATACAACACCAAGTAGTAATAGTGTTCATCTAGTTATTTGGAACCGCCCATGTTGTCCAACATTCGTTACCTTCTCTTCAAGACTGTACTGCCACCTTGTACATGAAAATCTAGCTTTCGCACAACACATAACATCTATCTTGCCATCATGTGAAAAGCACAAGAATCTTATTATCATCTTTGAGTCATAAATAATTTACATACCCTTTTAGTTAGAAACCTTTCTCTTTCTTCTTTCCAGGAGGAAATCACAATACACAACACGTTCTCCACACCGGTAGAAACCATCAAGAATTCTTTGGAATCCATTTGCACATAACCAAGCCATCAGGACTGAATCTCTCTAACTCAACCAAGTCACGCAGGTCACTAAACCCAAGAATATTGTCACCAAAACATCTGTAAAGTCTTACCACGTCGTAGTTACCCAAAGGACCGATCCTACCATTACCATGCTGATCCAACCTACTACCCGTTTGTCTTATTTTCTCTGAGTTTCTTTAGAATCTGTCTTCAGATTGATACTTCTCCTTAATAAAACACCACGATCTTTAACCACAACTCACCCCACAAATCTAGCATAGAACCACAACCCCCTACGGCCCATAAACAACTATATTCTTCTTAAGCACCCTCAAAAATACCACAACTTTAATACTCACTCTGGAAATACCTTATGTGAATTTGAAGTTGTTCTTCTTACCTTCCTTATACTAAAAAGTAGAATCCATAGTCATACAAAATTTTTGCAAGTCCAGGCACCACCAAACGCAAATCTCGGATCTTATCCATACACAAGTCCAAAGAATTTCTCAATTGCTAAAAATTAAACCTCTAACCTATTGGAACTTTCTTGAGAGTCACCCACTTTGTTTAAATCCAAATTACACCGCCCAAATGGGACAACAGTCACGTGCCCCAATAGCGCAACAACACTTAAAGAATTAACTCTACTTTTTAGTACCACCGATCAATTTCATACTCCGTGGGCACTACATCATTCATGAATAACAATTTACTCATTCCATGATTTTCATATACTCTTAAGTGCAATATAACCCGTAACAAGGAAATTCTTTATTCGAGTCATTTTCGAACTCCACCTCTGCAAGTCATCACTAATTCCCAAGTATACTTCAGACCTAAACAAATATTTGACACATACCCATGAATTGATTTGTCCATAGCATACTCCCACATTTGAGTCAAAGCCGTAGATTAAAATACTTCATAACTCACAATACTCATACTCTATTACTGTCATGATGCCACAGTCAGTTCAGCGAAACCTCTTCTCAAACTCATGCAACGCCAACCATAAAATTACCCCAAATTATCCGCTTAACTCGCAATCATTCTCTTGACACTCCAGTCAACTTTCTCAGCTAGATTCAAATTCATATCTCCACCCATACGCCCTGTTGGCAGAAAAAAAATTATCTACTCACATCATAAGGAATACACCTACGTAGATTACTCCGCAAGGGATAACCCACCTTTTTAGCCTCAAATTGGTATCTTATTATACCCTTTCACAGTCACAATTACTATGCAATCACTTAGTCTATCTGAGTCCAAACTCATTAACCAGACATGAGAGTTTAATTTGTCCCAAATTTAAACACGTGTAAGATCTTTCAAAACATTCCTACTCAAGACTGCACGTCACATCAAAACGAAAATCAAGCACCCAATGGCCTTTCCTTTACATTTCACGGAAATACTTCTCATCACATTCAAATCAGCTTAACACATCCCGCAGTTACGTCATACTCATCACAAGGACATTCCACCGCTCATCGAGTCACAAATTCCACTCGTAAGGACATTATCAGACATATGAGTCCAAATGTACAAGTTACAACTGAAGCTACCGAGCTTAAGCTGCGGTCTAAACCTGGCCTCAAGTCCTCCAGACTGGCCCATCAGCAAAACACATAATACACATCTCGAACCTTGTTCATAAAATCACAAGCCGGCGATGCACAATTGATACCGAGCGCTTATGTGCGCATACAAATACGTGGAAGAAATCCAAAGAATTATGTCTCAAGCTGAATCAATTCCGCATGATAAGGAAGGAAAGATGGGAAGTATATATCCTAAATGCCTTATAGCCTCTCAAAGATAGGTATGGACGTCATCATACTGATCCCCAAGACTCTACTATACAATTGCTCATGACTTGTAGAACCTATGAATGTAGAGCTCTGATACCACCTTGTCACGACCCAAAATCTAACTAGTTGTGATGGCACCTAACCTAATCCGCTAGGTAAGCCAACTTTCAATTATCCAATTCCAATATCAATTATTAAAGCAATTTAAGTAAATAAAGATATTAATCTTATACATTCCCGAAGAACTGGTAGTACAAATCATGAGCTTCTAAGAATAGAGTTTACAAGCGGAGATGAAATAAATATGTAGTCTATTTGAATAGTACATAAACAGAGCTTTTATAAATCTAAGTCTACCAAGAACAAGAGGCAGCTACAACAGGAACACAGGTACATCTTCAAATCCGGCAACCATCGAGCACAGCAACAACAACAGCCAATATCTGCACCCAATACGTAGAAGTATAGTATCAGTACAACCGACCCCATGTACTGAGTAAGTAACAAACCTAGCCTTAGGTTGAAAGTAGTGACGAGCTTTTACCAAGGTCGGTTCCCAAACCAATAGTCCACAATAGTCCATAACAACATAAAGCAAATAATACCATAAGTAACTCAGAGATAAAAATGCTCAGCTAAATCATGATTTCAAAAATAATAGTTCTTCCTTTCAAGTACATCAGTGAGTACCCAAATCGTTTACCGAAGTTGCCAAAAATATGAATAAGTTTGAAAGCAATAATTTTCCAAAATCCTTTCAATAATAAATGAGATGTTTAATTTCTCTTTCCAGCCAACTCGTGTAAAACAAATGCATCACTCTGCCCATCTGTCAATATATGTTAGAAATTATGAATGATGTGATATTGTACATCATGAGGAAAATTCGTCTCTATGCCTGTATGTCATGTATGCATGTCAATGCGATGCAACTCAGTGATAAAATCATATTCATACTCCCCGAGTATCATTTCACTCAGTCCTCCCAGTCATTAAATCCTCCCAATCGCTCAGCACTCGCACTCGGAACTCGCACTCAGTAGGTACTTGCGCTCACTGGGGGTGTGTGTAGACTCATGAGGGGCTCCTACATCTAAAGCGCTATAATCTGCACGGACAACTCACGTGCTGCACGGGCAACTCACGTGCTATAATAATATCTGGATCCGCACGGACAACTCACGTGCTGCATGGACAACTCACATGCTATAATAATATCTGGATCCGCATGGACAACTCACGTGTTGCACGGACAACTCACGTGCTATAATAAAGCCTATAAGGCCTGCTGCAGGAGGGCAGCCCCAATCCACATAATAATCCTCACAATCAGGCCCTCAGCCTCACTCAGTCATCAATCTCTCCAGTCTCTCTCTCTCATGGGATCACAATGTCATGAAAATAGCCCAAATATGATGATATGATGTTTCAATAAATAACAGCAGAGACTGAGATATGATATGTAATGACATGAATATGACTAATATGAATTTTCAATTTAAAACAAATAATTTATAGCAATACGACCTTTGTGGGTCCCAATAATACTCGCACATAGCCTCAACATGATTTTTAATATGCTTTTCATCTCAATTTCTTTAACACATAAAACCGCATGGAAAATGCCAAGATTATTTATTTACCAAATTTCACAAAAATAATTATGTCATACTTTTTATAGTGTACGCCCACACACCCGTTACCTAGCATGTGCGTCACCTCCCAACAATTCACATAATACATATATTCAGGGTTCATACCCTCAACTCCAAGATTTGAAGAGTTACTTACCTCAGACAAGGCAAATCCAATGCCGAGTAAGCTAAACAATTCTCCAGAAATCCTATTATGCGCGTATTAACTTCCAAACGGCTCAAATCTAGTTACAATTAATTTGATTCAGCCCACAAAATTTATATGAATTAATTCCATATCAAAATACTAATATTTATCCACAAACTTCGAAATTATGCCCAAAAAATTACCTGTGGGGCCCACATCTCAGAATCCGACAAAACTCACAAAGTATGATAACCCATCCAATTACAAGTTCAACCATACTAATTTCACTCCAATCCGACTCCGAATCAGTATTCAAACTCGAAAAAATCATTTTGTGACATTATAGAAATTTTCTTTTATTTCTCTTGAAAATTCGATAATCTTACACCAAAAATGAAGATTAATTCATGAAATATAATCACAAGGGAGTAACACTTACCCCAAGTTGTGTAAAAAAATTCCTCTCCAAAATTGCCCAAACCGAGCTCCAAAATCCGAAAAATGGGGGAAAAATCGTGAACCCTCGAACTTAAGGGGTTCTGTCCAATTAATCCGCATCTGCGCCTGTGCTTGTGCGAGAAAAATGTCGCATTTGCGGACTTCACCCGCCTGCCCAGTTTTCGCTTCTGCGCGCATCCGTCTGTATTTGCGCTCACACAGGTGCGGAACTTTCCCTCTCACTTGCGACCAATGCCTCACAGCCCTCTACCCGCATCTGTGCTTTCCATGCTCGCTTCTGCGAGTTCGCACCTGCGATGGAATTTCCGCAAGTGCGATTGCATTAGATGGCAAAAACTTCAGCTTTTTCTTTTAAGTCCGAATTTGATCCGTTAACCATCCGAAACTCACCCGAACCCCTCGGGACCCCGTCTGAACATACCAACATGTCCCATAACATAACACGGACCTACTCGAGGTCTCAAAACACAAATAACAACATCAAAATGACGAATCCCACCTCAATTCGAAATCATTGAACTTTGAAACTTTAAATTCTATATCTTGTGCCGAAACACATCAAATCAATCCGGAATGACTTCAAATTTTGTACACAAGTCACATTTCACATTACGGACCTATTTCAATTTTCAGAATCAGATTCTGACCCTGATATCAAAAAGTCAACCCCCGGTCAAACTTCCCAAAAATTTAACTTTCGACATTTTAAGCCAAATTCCACTACGTACCTCGAAATAATTTTCTGGACATGCTCCTAAGTCCAAAATCACCATATGGAGCTATTGGAATCATCAAAACTTCATTCCGTGGTCATTTACACATAAGTCGATATTTGTTCACTATTTTAACTTAAGCCTTAAACCTTGGAACTAAGTGTTCCAATTCATTCTAAATTTTCATCGGACCCGAACCAATTACTCTGGCAATTCACACAACAACTGTAAAGTACAATTTGAGCAGTAAATAGGGAAATTGGGTTGTAATACTCAAAATGACCGGCCGAGTCATTACTATGCGCCTCAGGCCAACGACTGCATTAAAGCATACAAGATGTGGGACGCATTGATTTGTTTTTTGTATTTTATGTACATATGACATTCAGTAAATAATTGCAATACTTTTTATTGTTTACAAGGTGGGTTGCTCTGATGGTAAGCACCCTCCACTTCCAATCAAAAGGTTGTGAGTTCGAGTCACCCCAAGAGCAAGGTGGGGAGTTCTTGGAGGGAAGGATGTCGAGGGTCTATTGGA
>AWOL01S0027902.1:152342-177891 GCA_000715115.1 Nicotiana otophora | reverse complement strand
CTTTTCAGTGCATGTCCTATTTACTAGCTATCGCTTTTGCTTTGCATATTTCTTCTAGATTTCATGGTGTTCCTATTTTTATTATGATTGTTGTGGTGATACTAATATTTACTAATATTGTCTCCCTTTGCTTTGCATCTTTCTTCTAGATTTCATGGTGTTCCTATTTATCCTATGATTGTTGTTGTGATACTAATATTGTCTCCTTTTTGTCATTTTGTCTTTTTATTTTTTTAAGCCGAGGGTCTTTCAGAAACAGCCTTTCTATTCCTTCGGGGTAGGGGTAAGGTCTGCGTACACACTACCCTCCCCATATCCCATTAGTGGGATTTTACTAGGTTGTTGTTGTTGTTGCTCTCTATGTGTTGAAGAAATTTGAATGTAAATCATGTTATAAATCATGCTTAGGCTATGTTATAGTACTGTTGGGACCCGTAGAGGTCTCGTAGTTGTTGAATTATTTACTAATTGTTGTCTTGTACTTAGTCATGATTGTCTTGCGTATTATACCTCAGTCTTTCTGGATATTTGTTGATACACTATGTTATCTTTGTTTGGGCTTATCTTTGTGATTTCGGAGAGCCCGAGAGACTAGAGAGGTTGAGAACTGAGTAAGGCCGAGGGCCTGTCGGTGAGGTAAGGATATTATGTCACGTCAGTTGTTCGTGCAGGATATTATAACATGTGAGTTGTCCGTGCAGCACGTGAGTTGTCCGTGCAGATTATGGCGCTTGGGCTGTAGGAGCCCCTCCGGAGGATGTACACCCCCAGTGAGCGCGGGTACCCATTGAGTGTGAGTGCTGAGAGCTGAGAGCTGAGTGGTTGAGCTGTTGTGACGAGTTGAGTGATTGTTGCCCTGAGAGGTTGTACTTGCTTTTAATTTGTTGTTGCACTTAGTTACTATCTGTCATTGTTGTGAAATACTCTGAAAGATTTTATATCCGGATTACATGAACTTGAATTGTATAGCACTGATTTGACTTAAACTGCTAGATTTGAAAGCATGTCTATTCTTTGCTGAAATTACTGAAAGTGAACTATAACTGTGTAGCTCGTCACTATTTTCAGTTCCTTATTTATTATTGTTACTTGCTGAGTTGGTTGTACTCATACTACAACCTGCACTTCGTGTGCAGATCCAGGAGTTTCCGGACATAGCGGGTATTGATTTTTCTCGCACAGTTGACCTTCCGGAGATTCAAAGGTAGCTGCCGTGTTTTGCAGACCTTATCTCTCCTTCTCTATCTCTTTGTTTACTTTATTTGGTCTTAGACTATTATAGACCTTTTCTTTTTACTTGTATCCATATTATATGTTCATGTACTCAGTGACACCAAGTTTTGGGGAGTGTTTGTTTCAGTATTTGTGGAATTCTGTATTGTATTTAAATACTATATTTTCAAACTTAAGAGAAATTGTAGTTTTATTGAGATTATCGGCTTCCCTAGTATCGAGATAGGCGCCATCACACCAGGTTGGGATTTTTGGTCGTGGCAAGTTGGTATTAGAGCCTAGGCTACATAGGTGTCACGAGTCATGAGCAGGTTTAGTAGAGTCTCGTGGATCGGTATGGAAACATCTGTACTTATCTTCGAGAGCCTGCAGAACCCTTAGGAAAATTTCACTTTCTTGTATTCTGTCGTGCGAATTTATTGATTTCGGAAAACTAAATTTCTGTTAATCTATTCTCTCACAGATGGTAAGGACACATACTACCGGATCTGATGGTCAGCCACCAGTTAGGGCCGCGAGAGGTTGTGGTCATGGTAGAGGCCGGGTCCGAGGTAGAGGTTGAGGTGTAGCTCGTACCACAGTTGGACCAGCACCTGTAGTACCACCAGTTACTTCAGCTCAGGAGCAGATTCCAAATATAGTTGAGCCGACAGGATTAGCTCAGGCACCAGCTGTGCCCATTGAGGTTCCAGGCCTTCAGGAGACTTTGGCCCAGATATTGGCAGCTTGCACTGGTCTGGCTCAGGTGGTTTTGGCTCAGGTCGCACCTGCCACTTCTCAGGCCGGGGGAGGTACTCATACCCTTGTTGCACGTACTCTAGACCAGGTAGTACATGGACTTCAGATACCTGGGGCACTACCAGCCCAGCCGGCTGTAGCTGTTGGCAGATGATGAGCAGAGGAGACTTGAGAGATTTGAAAGGCTTCGACCTCCATCTTTTAGCGGTGCGGAGTCAGAGGATGCTCATGGTTTTCTGGATAAGTGTCAACGGATACTTCGGACAATGGGTATTCTAGAGACCAGTGGGGTCTCATTCACTACTTTTCAGTTTTTTGGGGTGCCTTTAGATGGTGGGAGGCTTACGAGAGGTGTAGGCCGGTCGGTGCAGCACCCCTTACCTGGCAGCAATTCTCCGGTCTATTCCTGGAGAAGTTCGTGCCTCAGTCCCGTAGAGAGGAGCTGCGCAGGCAGTTTGAGCAGCTTCGTTAGGGTGATATGTCCGTGACACAATATGAGATGAGATTTTCCGAATTGGCCCATCATGCTATCTGGTTGATTCCCACAGATAGGGAAAGGATCAGGAGGTTCATAGATGGCCTCACTTTTTAGCTGCGATTACTCATGACTAGAGAGAGAGTGTCTGGTGCTACTTTTGACGAGGTGGTCAACATTGCTCATCAGATTGAAATGGTTCGCAACCAGAAGCGGGTTGAGAGGGAGGCTAAGAGTGCTCGTGGTTCCGGTGATTTCAGCGGTATTTCCTTCAGGGGGTCAATTTTACCGTGGTAGGGGCCGTTTTTACAGACACGCTCAGGCGGGTCGTCCAGCTCATTGTGGTGTATCATCTAACCACATTTTTTATAGTGCTCACTTAGGCTAGTCTTCATTCAGTGCAGAGTTCTCATCATGCCTCGTTCGCTCAGGCTTCTACAGGTAATTCTTTTGGTTATCAGGAGCAGTAGTTCCGTCAGAGGAGGGTTGTTTCGAGTGCAGAGAATTGGTTCATTTCAAGAGAGATTGTCCTAGGCTATTGAGTTGGGCTCCACAACAGAGTTATCGACCAACGGCACCAGCACCAATAGTTACATCACCCGCCCAACTAGCTCGGGGTGGGGGTCAGGCAGCTAGGGGTCGCCCAAGAGGAGGAGGTCGATCAGGTGGCGGGCATGCTCGATTCTATGCTTTTCCTGCCAAGCCAGATGCTGTTGCCTCAGATGCAGTGATAAATAATGTGTTCAAGCCATATCTTGATTTATTTGTAGTAGTATTTATTGATGATATTTTGGTGTACTCACGTAGCTAGGAGGAGCATGCACAACATTTGGGTATTGTATTACAGAGGCTGAGAGAGGAGAGACTTTATGCCAAATTCTGTAAGTGTGAGGTCTAGCTTAGTTCAGTGGAATTATTGGGACATATAGTGTCCAGTGAAGGAATTAAGGTGGATCCAAAGAAAATAGAGGCAGTTTAGAATTGTCCTAGACCATCCTCAGTTACTGAGATTCGGAGTTTTCTCGGCTTGGCCAGTTATTATCGTCGTTTCGTGGAGGGTTTCTCGTCTATTGCATCGCCTATGACTAAATTAACCTAGAAAGGTGATCCGTTTAGGTGGTCGAATGAATGTGAAGAGAGATTTCAGAAGCTCAAGACAGCTTTGACTACAACTCTAGTATTGGTGTTGCCTACAGGTTCAGAGTCCATATCAACAAAATATTGATGATCCCCAACATACCAAGATCCACCTCCCAGAAATGCCCGTTCATACCAAGATCCTTATAATCCCCAACAAAATATTCCTCATCAAGAGTGCCTTCCAGAAGGAATCAGTTCACCCCTATTGGTGAATCATACTCGATCTTGTTCCAAAGGCTAATCAGGCTAGGTCTGCTGTAGCCAGTGGCCCCGAACTGGCAAAGCCCCGAGTCCCTCTCGCACCAAGCTAATGCTAGATGTGAATACCACTCTGGAGCAATGGGACTGGGGACATGATACAAAGGACTGTTGGACCCTCAAGAGGACAATTGAAGACTTGATTGAAGCCAAAAGAATCATAGTTCGGAACGAAAAGGCTCCTGATGTGATGAACAATCAGTTGCCAGCTCACAACACTAGGCCAGTCGTTGGAATGATCTGTGATGATGAGGAATTTTATCTAGCATTGAAAGCCATAGTAGCCATTTCCACGGCAGAAGAAAAGCCAAACAATGGTCGCCAAACCTGAAAGTTCTCTATCAGATAGGAATATTGGTAGTCGGTCTTGCTATCCTTTCTGCATTCGGATTATTTCAGGGTGTGATCCGGATGTTTTACTTTATTATTTTACTTTCCGATATAAAACCTTTTATCTTTAAAATTCAAAAATAAATAAATAAATAAAATTAATATTTCATTGTCGAGGAATGTCTCTTTTCTTAATCTTGTCACTTTTCTTATTCTCTTTTCAGTTCTGTTCATGCAGATTTTAATAACATGACATGCTTACGGACTTCATGCCCAGATCCAAAAACGTTGTTAGACTTCGAAATAATGAATCAAGAAACAGAATGCCATGAAGATGAGGTTAAAGAAATAAAATAAAAAATCATAACAGTATGAGAATAAGCCTATGCCAAGCCCGATTGAAACCTGCAGAAGTTGAAATTCCCTCTCTCCGGTTCATTGTCGAAGCCGAGATTAAGGATAAAGATTGGGTCAAGACCGACCGAAATAATTGACAATGATTTATGAAAAATGATTGACCAAAATTCGCCACGGGCAATTGTACCAACAAAGAATGGCCTGTGTCTACAACAAGAAAGTGTGACCCAGGAAATTTAAAATAGAACATCTCATTTTGAGACATATCCTCCCACCTCATAAAGAAGCTAAAGGAAAATTGGATCCAAATTGGAAAAGTCCATACATTGTAACGAGAGTACTACAAAAGATAGAGTTCTACCTGGGAAGCATCAAAGGAAATATCCCTGAAATAACTATCAACGCGGATGTAGTCAAAAGGTACTATATTTGACCCTCTATGTGGCATTAATGTTCTCTGATTGGGATGACGAATGCTTTCATTCTCGCTATCCAAACATCAACCCTTTTTCTAACCATTTTGAGTCAGTTACCTTTCTTTGATTACCTTCTTTGGAACATGAAGATGTTATTAAAAAAACAAAACATAGAAGAAAAACAAAACAAAGAAGAAAAATAAAGAAGAAAAAAAAGAGAAAAAAAAAGAGAAAGAAGAAGAAAAAGAAAACAAAACAAAAATCTAAACAAGTTCATGTTAACTGAACTACGTTCGACTTGATTCCTAAAGGATACGTATGCAGCCTCTCTCTGGGGTTCAGGGGGTTCAGTCACACCAAAACAAAAAATCCACATTCCCCCAAAAGTGAAAACTGGGGCAGTTGTTAAAATGGTTCGGCGATGGTTTCGCCTGAAAGGTTCCTAAGTTGTAATTCAATCCAAATCCTTTTTACCCACTTCCGACCAATCAACGAGAATGTTCAAGAATTGGAGGATACAGTCACTTGGATCTGATACAACAAAATGAGAGAAATAAAATGAGAGTGTCTTATTGGTGAAAACCCTCACGGGCACCGTAAGGCGATGGTAAGTAAAGAAATTAAAAATAAGAGTATTGTTAGTAAAAACTCGCAAAGAGCACTATAAGGCGATGATGAGAAGAGAAATGAGAGAGGTCAACTGGTGAAAACCCGAAAAGGGCGCCATTGATCGAAAGGAGGATCACCTCACAACCAATGGCATTAACACGAACCTGAGCAAGGTTCCTCGGTTTGGAGGTAAACGTTGTGGTGAATTTATGAGAGTCGGACGGTTTACACAGGTCAAGCATCCAGTCTAAAAGGCATGTCATGTTCATTGAATTCTGCATGTACTTCAGACAAATCCTTCTTTTCCTTTCCCCGAAAGGGATACCTTTTGTTTCAAACTCATTCTTTATTCCATTGTTGTTTTTCTTTGAATCCCTCTTGCTCTAACTCTATTCCAAAACTAAGGCAAAGATGGGATGACAAGTCTGATTTACAGGGCTCTCGTTTGATGAAAGCTAATATGTAAAAAAGGGCACAGTCGACCCCGACTGGCCGTGGCGGCCGATGCTTCGAAATCAAAATCTCTTGGAAAGAGGAAATCAAATTGATAGTGCCTACAAGGGCAAAACAAAGTTGAAAAGGTTATGTACCACGCGACCAACCGTCTTGTAAAAGTTTGAAAAGTCAAAGGCTCTCTGGGGCCAGGAATGCAAGTGGTAATCAGGAAACAACTAGTAACGCATTAAAATCATCATCAAAAGAAGATGGGCCAAGATCAAGTGATTGATACACTCAAGGCCGCAAAACCAACCACCGTTTCACATTAACAATTGTTCTTTATTTGAAAAACAGGAAATAAGTGCAATCCAAAAGCAACATTGCAAGAAGCAAGGGCAGAACTCCAAAGAAGAACTACAAATTAAAAAAAAAGGATAAACCGCGCGGGAGCTAGAAACAGCTCTGTTGCAGCAAAAACTCCAAAAGGGGAAGTCTTCTTCAAATTCTTTCCCGCATTTACTCATTCTCTAAAAAATAATTTAAAAAGAAAATTGAAATGAAAATAAAATAAAATTAAAATGATGAAAAAGAAAGAAAGTTCCAAATTTTGGTAGTATAGGATCTCCAATCCCTAGCTGCATTTTCCAACATTGGATCTCCACTCTCTAGTTGAAATTATTTTAGACATAGGGTCTGCACTCCCTAGTCTCTTTTCCAACATAGGGTCTCCACTCTCTAGTTGATTTTATTTTAGACATAGGGTCTCCACTCCCTAGTCTCCTTTCCAACACATGGTCTCCACTCCCTAATTGATTTTATTTTAGACATAGGGTCTCCACTCCCTAATTGATTTTATTTTAGACATAGGGTCTCCACTCCCTAGTCGTTTTTCCAACATAAGGTCTCCATTCCCTAATTGATTTTATTTTAGACATATGATCTCCACTCCCTAGTCGCCTTTTCCAACATAGGGTCTCCACTCCCTAGTCGCCTTTTCCAACATAGGGTCTCCACTCCCTAACTGATTTATATTTTAGACATAGGATCTCCACTCCCTAACTGATTTATATTTTAGATATAGGGTCTCCACTCCCTAACTGATTTATATTTTAGATATAGGGTCTCCACTCCCTAGTCGTTTTTTCAACATAGGGTTTCCACTCCCTAGTTGATGTTATTTTAGACATAGGGTCTCCACTCCATAGTCCAATATAGGGTCTTCACTCCCTAGTTGATGATATTTTAGATATAGGGTCTCTACTCTCTAGTCGCTTTTCCAACATAGAGTCCCCACTCCCTAATTGATTTTATTTAGACATAGGGTGTCCACTCCCTAGACACTTTTCCCACTCCACTCCCTAGTTGAAATTATTTTAGACATAGGGTCTCCACTCCCTAGTTGATTTTATTTTAGACACAGGGTCTCCACTCCCTAGTTGATTTTATTTCAAACATAGGGTCTCCACTCCCTAGTCTCTTTCCCAACATAGTGTCTCCACTCCCTAGTTGATATTTCCAATATAGGGTCTACACTCCTTAGTTGAGTTTACTTTAGACATAGGGTCTCCACTCCCTAGTCGCCACTTTAAACATAGGGTCACCACTCCCTAGTTGATTTTATTTTAGACATAGGGTCTCCACTCCCTAGTTGCCCTTGCCAACGTAGGGTTTGCACTCTCTAGTTGATTTTATTTTAGACATAGGGTCCCCACTTCCTAGTCGCCCTTTCCAACGTAGAGTCTTCACTCCCTAGTTGATTTTATTTTAGACATGGGGTCTCTACTCCCTAGTCGTTTTTCCAACACAGGATCTCCACTCCCTAATTGATTTTATTTTAGACATAGGGTCTCCACTCCCTAGTCGTTTTTCCAACATAAGGTCTCCACTCCCTACTTTATTTTATTTTAGACATAGGATCTCCACTCCCTAGTCGCCTTTTTCAACATAGGGTCTGCACTCCCTAATTGATTTTTATTTTAGACATAGAGTCTCCACTCCCTAGTAATTATTTCAACATATGGTCTCCACTCCCTAGTTGATGTTATTTTAGACAAAGGGTTTCCATTCCCTAGTCGTTTTTTCAATATAGGGTCTCCACTCCCTAGTTGATGATATTTTAGACATAGGGTCTCCACTCCCTAGTCGCTTTTCCAATATAGGGTCCCTACTCCCTAGTTGATTTTATTTAGACATAGGGTGTCCACTCCCTTGTCGCTTTTCCAACTCCACTCCCTAGTTGAAATTATTTTAGACATAGGGTCTCTACTCCCTAGTCTTTTTTCCAACCTAGGGTCTTCACTCCCTAGTTGTTTTTAATTTAGACATAGGGTCTCCACTCCCTAGTTGATTTTATTTCAGACATTGGGTCTCCACTCCCTAGTTGATGTTTCCAACATAGGGTCTTCACTCCTTAGTTGATGTTATTTTAGACATAGGGTCTCCACTCCCTAGTTGAATTTATTTTAGATATAGGGTCTCCACTCCCTAGTCGCTTTTCTAACATAGGGTCTTGATAAGTAGGGATTTTGACTACTTATTTGCTCTCTTTTACTTATGTTTTATCTCAAAAATGCTTAAAGGTATTCCTGAGAACTAATGAAATATGCTTTCTTGCAGGAATATTAGGAAACGAGCCAAAGAAATGAAAATCAACTAAGAAGGAGTAAAAAATTGGACAAGAACCAAA
Organism: Nicotiana otophora; assembly: GCA_000715115.1. NCBI lineage: Eukaryota > Viridiplantae > Streptophyta > Magnoliopsida > Solanales > Solanaceae > Nicotiana > Nicotiana otophora. Next base: position 169,211 of record AWOL01S0027902.1, on the reverse strand, counting down.
ACAAGTGTAAGCACATAATTTTTGACCTGCGCAACTTTTAAAAGTAGTATTTCAAAAATATTTGCTTATTTTCAATTTTAATAGGATTTCAGTTAAGTTTGAAAACACAAAAATAGTTTTATAATGTTTTTTTAGCTTATTAGTATTTTATAATATTTATAATATTATTTTTAAAAAAACACCAAAAATATTTTCATTTTAATATATAGTTCACTTTAATAATATATTCTTATTAAGTAAGATTAATTAGTATATTTTGGTAGTATTTTTATTTTTATTTTTGTTTATTGAGAAAGAATTAAATTTGGGCCAATTAGGAGCTCATTTTCAGATTTTAGTGGCCCAGCAAGACAAATCCCCATTCTTTCCAACCTATTAGCCCACTCTCCACTTAAATGCAAGATGAAATCTTGGCCACTCATTATGTTTAATCCAATGGCCAATACTTACTCCCCACCACCATATAAAAACCAAATTAACACCCCCAAAACCCTAACCTAACTCATCCATTCTAAAGTAGCTCCACACACAGATAGAGAGAAAAAAAAAATCAAACAAATAGAGAGTGACAAGGAGGACGAGAGAGCAACAGTAGGAGCAAAAATCCCTAACGCCGCATAAGTCATCTTCTTTACCAAGATTCCAACACCCAAAAACACATTTAAACACTCCTCTTCTCTCTTGATTTTCCTTTTTTTTTCATAGCCACATAAGTACTAACTTGAGGTCATGTAAAAGCCAAAACAAAGCTCCGTCACTTTCAATTTTGCCGGTAACGAGCGTCGCCCTCTCACCATAACTGCCAGCAAACCATAGTCCATTTCTTAGCTTCTCGGCAGATCGTTGTTCCTGGTTCCATTTTGGTTGGTTCGTTAGTTTCCATTCAAGGTTTGGTTTGAAGTTGGTCAATGGAGGTTCGAGGTTGCTGACGGGGTTTGCGGTCTAGGTCTCATCGCTAGTTTTTCCAGTTTTGCTTCGAATAACCTTTTGAATCTGCTGTATAATTTGGTAAGAAGTTCTGCCATCCATCTAATTTTCAGAAGAGTTTCGACTCAACATTGAGGTCCAATTCTTACTCTCCTCTTTGAATGCTTATTGTGTGTTTCTTGTGAATGTTAGATGAAGATGAATGCACTTTGATTGTTTTTTTGCATTTGATTGTTTTTTCGCAATTCGGTTCCTCTATTTAGTCCATTATTCTGACTTGTATACTTGTTATTAGTTAATTGATTTCATGGAAATGTGATATAAATGGGGCCTAAGGGGCTAATCTAGATAACTTGCGTGGGCTGTAATTTTATCATAGTAACGTTTGGGCAGAATTTGTTAAGAAAGATTAGGGCCATGATTTTGAGTTAAGAAAATTATTGAAAGAATCTCTGTTGCCATAGAGTTAATGGGGTTTTGTTAGTTAGAGTTAAAATAAGATTTTTGGCTTAGGATAATGTGTGTTTCTATGTATTCTCATTTCATTAATCAGACCGCTAGGAGCATGTTTAGGCCGACCACACTTGGGTAGGAAACTTAGGTTTTTTATTTCATTTTTATTCGAGGTCAGAGGTCGTTTCCTTTAGTTTATATTCAGGGGAATGCCCCGTGGATTTTGTATATATTTTTATTTGGGGTATACCCCTAAGTGAATGTAAACGGAGGCTGAGCCTACATCGTGGAGGAAGCATAGTGTAAGATAGTTTAGAACTTTTAGTATATTTTCTTTTAATTCTTTCTCTTATTTTTCTTTTATTAGGCGGGGACGACCTCGAGCCTCTTTTGTGCTTATTTTCCTTTTCCTGTGTTTTTACCTCGATTTGAATATTTTAAAAGCCAACTTGATTACGTACGCAACCGTACGAGTTACGAGACTCGGGGAATGCCTAACACCTTTTTCCCGAATCAAATGAACCCCCTTACCTAGAATTTCTGGTGCAGTCAGTTTTAGAGTCAAATGTGTTTTGAAGGAAAAATATTATTTTAAAAACAGTGACCTGGCACACCGAAATCAAATGACAGGTGGCGACTCTGAAAATCCTTCGAAACGCAATCTTTTTGTCACTTTCAAATTGAAAACCCTTTTGAGCTTAAAAATCTTCTTTATCTTTTAAAGAGGGTTAGTGAGGTAAAAAAAAAGGGTGTGACAACAAGGCAAAAGGACCAAAGTGCAGACCGCACAATACTGTGTGCGGCCGCAGACTCTGAAGAGCCACTATCAGAATTCGTTCACAAAGTGTGGACCGCACAATTATTATGCGGCCGCAGAAGACAAGGTTCACAGAGATGTGTTTTGGGAACCTGAAGATGTGCGGACCGCACTATTATTGTGCGGACCGCACTATTATTGTGCGGCCGCAGAATGCAAAAGTGCGGCCGCACACGTAAATGTACGGTCCGCAGAAATTTCCCATGTCAAACCCAAGATCAAGAGTGCGGCCGCACTCAGAAATGTGCAGTCCGCACAATCAGAGGAAGTGCGGCCACACCCCAGATTTATGCGGCCACAAAAGACCACCCTGTTAAGTCAGCTTCAAAGTGCATACTGCATACAGAATTGTGCGGCCGCACAACCTCCACAGGGGCAATTTTGTCCGATAATTTTAGCTGGGTATAAATATATTATTTTGTCATTTTTAGGTTAAGTTTTGAACATTTGAGAATAGATAGCCATTTTCTTTACTGTTTTGGGTAACTTTGTAATAGTTTATCATTTTAACATTAGATTTTCTTCCCTTAATCATCTATTATGAATTTTATCTTAGTTTGTTCTTTAATTTCTTCATTTTCTATGAGTTGCTAAATACTTAGCTAGGGTTGGGTATCTTATGGGTGATTGATTTAGGGCATTTTTATGATTGGGTATATGATATTTAGCCTAGTTCTTGCTTGAATTTAATAATTGATGGTTGCAAACATTGATTCATGTCTAATTGACTAAGTCTCTACTTGAGAAAGAGAGACTAAGTCTAGAAAAACTTGGCTAACAAGAAATTGGGTTGAACTCGAGAAATTGATAGCCCCAATTAAAGGGTTGAATCTAGAGTTAGTAAGACCCAACTTGAGCATCTATTACTTGTTTCGTGACATACCCATTTGGACTTGAAAAAGCCAAATTGGGCAAAATCACTCAAACTACCGAGAGGTATAGAGTGAGTAATCACGTGTGATTGCTATATTGTATCCCGACCAACCAAACATACCCTAAAGCTCTCAATCCGGTAGGTAACCAACTAGGCGGAAGTTACAACCCTAGATCATTTAGAACCTGAAAAACAATAATACCAAAAACATTGTCCCTTAGCTTTACAATTACAAGCATTAGCATAAAAATTAGAAGTAGAAAAGAAACAACCGAATATGTGAAAGTGCAATATTGGGCACGTCATATACTTAGACTAGGTATATACCTAATCCAACATAAAGTTCTCTGTGGAATCGACCCCGACTCGTATTGGGTATTTATAATTGCATCGACCGCCTCATAATCCCAATCAGTAGTGTGAGTTTGGGCGACATCAATTTTTGGCGCCATTGCCGGGGAGCTAAAACGGATTTAGCTATATATTTGGTTTTGTGTGTGATTTGTCTTCTTTTCCTTCCGGGTTACTAACCTTTTTGTGAATCGATTGCAGGTACAAAAATAGCTCTTAACTATTATCCTATCGGAAACATGCCTTTAGGGGATGTGGACGTGGAAGATGACCCAGTTGAGGAGGCTCCTCTTAAGCCTCAAGCAAATAGACGAGGCCGACCGCCTCAAGAAAACATTCCTGTTCCACCCCCAAATCCATCAAGAGCGGTTCCTCACCGGGTGTTGCCGAATGAAGGGTATGCAAGTGCCATAGTCCCGCCCCGCATTAAGGCAGGCAACTTTCAAATCACAAATGTTATGCTCACACTGCTTGAGCAACGAGGATTCTTCACCGAGGCTCCGAATCAAAATACGTACAAACACTTGAAAGGATTTGTGGATACTTGCTGGGGGAGTAAACATACCAATGTCTCCGAGGATACTCTAAAGTTGAGGCTATTTCCCTTCTCTCTACGGGGGAAAGCCTTGTATTTGTTAGAAAGATTGCCAAACCATTCTATCCATACATGGGATGAATTGGCGGAACAATACATTGCCAAGTTCTTTTCTCCCAGGCATATGGCTACTCTTAGAGAAACGATTCTAGCATTCAAACAAGAATCCAATGAACCTTTGCACAAGATATTGGAGAGGTACCACACTATGGTGAAAGAGTGTCCGAATAATGACATGACTGAGGCTATGATTCAACAAACCTTCTACAGGGGGATCAATACTACCAATCAATGCGTGGTCAATCAACTTGCCAGTGGAAATTTCATGACAACACCATATGCCGAAGCTTGTGTAATCTTAGATGAAATTGCAGATACTTCATCGGCATGGCAAAGTAGAGCAAATGTTCCTCAAGGTGATCCAAATGTGATTCATCTACACAAAGAATTGCATGATCATAGGCAAGCAATTGCCGAGTTGACCACTATAATGAATCAATTGGTCAAAGCTCAACTTCAACAGGTTCAAGGTCCTAAGAAAGTAAATGCAATGGAAGGTGTCAGTATGATGGTGAACAAGCGAAGGCAAAAGGGTCAACAAGTGCAACACCGTGTGGAACAATTTGTGCAAGATGATACTGGGTTTGACCAAGATGAATCATACAATGATCAAGAGGAAGAAATGCAATATGTGAATAACTACCAAGGACAAAGAAACGACTCTCAAGGCCCGAATTAACAACAATGGCGATCTCAAGAAAATCAAAGAAATTGGAACAATTAAAACCACTAAGGCAATTGGAGTAGTGGTACCAACAATCAAGGTAATTGGAACAATAAAAATAATCAAGGCAATTGGGGTGGCAACAATCAAGGATATTGGGGAGGCAACAACCAAGGGGTTGGAATAATAACCAAGGGAATCGGGTGACGGTCTTTCAAAAATGAGATGGGACGGGACAGATTGAAAATATATTCAAATAAATAATGGAGAAAAATGCTGAATCCGATGCTCAATTAGCCTCTCACAACACTCCAATCTGCAATTTGGAAGTTCAATTGGGGAAAATCAGGCAAGCTTTAAACATTCGTCCTAAGGGGGCACTACCTATTGATGCCGTGGTAAACCCAAAGGGTGGGAACAACACGGGACATGCCATGTTCGTAACAACAAGGAGTGGAAGAGGTGGAGATGCAACCACCTCAAATCAAAGAAGAATTGTGGATGATGATGTAGTGATTCAAGAAGATGAGATTCCAATTAATGTGGTTCAAGTTAATGAAGAAGTGAAAATTGATATTGATGAAAGTGTGGAAGAGACCCAAGAAGAAGTGAACCCGTCTAGGGAACACGTGATTGACATATCGGAACCGGTAGTGCCAAAGTCCAAGGCACCAATGCCAAGTCGTCCTCCTCCATACCCTCAAAGGCTCGCCAAGCAAAATAGTGAGAACCAATACAAGAAATTTATTGACATGATGAAAAGCTTATCCATTAGTGTGCCATTGGTTGAGTTGGAACAAATGGACGGTTATGCAAAGTTCATGAAAGATTTGGTGACAAAGAAAAGATCAACGAATTGTGAGACTATAGAGATGACACATCAAGTGAGTGCTATTGTGCACTCAATGGCTTCGAAATTGGAAAATCCCAACGCTTTCACAATCCCTTGCACTATTGAGAGCGTCGGTTTTGCCAAAGCTCTATGTGATCTAGGGGCGAGTATTAACTTGATGCCCTACTCGGTGTTCAAAACTTTGGGAATTGGGAAACCAAGACCCACAACTATGAGGTTACAAATGACGGATCGTATTATGAAGACACCATTGGGTATTATTGATGATATGTTGGTTCGTGTTGATAAGTTCATCCTTCCGGCAGACTTTGTGATTCTTGATTGTGAGGTGGACTATGAGGTGCCTATTATTTTGGGTAGACCTTTCCTTGCTATGGGAAAGGCTCTTGTTGATATGGAAGCCGATGAGCTCACCTTTCGGGTGGGAGATAAAAAGGTGGCTTTCTATGTATGCAAATCTATGAGGCAACCGAATAGTAATGAAGTTTGTTCGTTTGTGGACTTAGTGACCGAGGTGATTGTTGATGATGCTAGTGCTATGATGAATGTTGATGATACTTTGGAGGCCGTATTGCTCAATCATGATGATGCTGAGAAGGAAGGTTTTGTGGAATGTGTAAATGCATTACAAGGAATGGGGTCGTATACTTATGAACCCCAAAAATTATCCTTAGATCTTGAGAACCGGAAGACTCCTCCAACAAAGCCCTCAATCGAGGAACCTCCCACTTTGGAGTTAAATCCATTGCCTTCACATCTCAGGTATGAGTTTCTTGGCCCATGTTCTACTTTACCTGTTATTCTTTCCTCTTGCTTGACTAACGTGTAGATAGATTCTACTTTGGCGGTGCTTCAACAGAGGAAGAAAGTTATAGGATGGACACTGGCGGATATTCGGGGTATAAGCCCCGCCTTTTGAATGCACAATATTATTTTGGAGGAGTATGCCAAACCCTCCATTGAACATCAAAGAAGATTGAATGAAGCAATGCAAGAGGTGGTGATGAAGGAGATCGTAAAATGGTTGGATGCCGGGGTTGTTTACCCCATTTCCGATAGCTCGTAGACCTCTCCGGTGCAATGTGTCCCAAAGAAAGGGGGCATGACTGTGATAACAAATGACAAGAACTAGTTGATACCCACAAGAACGGTCACCGGGTGGAGAGTTTGCATGGACTATAGGAAGCTCAACAAAGTCACTCGAAAATATCATTTTCTGGTTCCATTTCTTGATCAAATGATTGATAGGTTGGCCGGACAAGCTTTTTATTGTTTCCTTGATGGATATTTCGGCTACAATCAATTTCTTATTACTCTTGAGGACCAAGAGAAGACCACTTTCACTTGTCCCTATGGTACTTTCGCATTCTCGCGCATGCCATTTGGGTTATGTAATGCACTGACGACTTTTTAACGGTGTATGATGGTCATCTTCACTGACATGGTGGGGTATTTTCTTGAGGTCTTCATGGATGACTTTTTTGTGGTAGGGAATTCTCTTGAGTGCTTGGACAACTTGGACAAGGTTTTGGAAAGATGTGAGGAAACAAACTTGGTTTTGAAATGGGAGAAATGTCACTTCATGGTCGACGAAGGCATAGTCCTTGGCCACAAGAGCTTGTTTATTAAACAAGAGCTTGTGTAATAAAGACCCATTCCCAATTTCTATCGCCCCTAAATCCTCTCTACTCTCTCTTCTTCTCTGAGAAAACCCTAGCCGCCTCCCCCCTTAATCCCTCTCCTAATCCCACTGATAATGGGATTCAACCATTATTTCTTACCATGTTTGGAACCTTTTGGTACTGGTTATCTATTTGGGGTGTTACTTAGGTGCTTGCCTAAGTTTGGCAAGCAAGATCTCTCGAGATTGAACCAAAGTGGTTTAAATCTTTGATTTTGAGCATTATTCCGTCTATATACACTTAATAACATACCATGTGAGTCCAATTTCGTTTGAATTTCTGTGATTTACACTTTCCCTAAAAAAAACTAGGGTTTACCGGATTTCTCTCCTAAATTGATTTCCAACTGATTTTTCATGGCTTCTTTCCTTATTCTATGTTTGATTTATTTTGTTTCCTTGTTTGTTTATTCAATTTTTACTGCTATATAAACCCCTCCCCATTTTCCTTTTAGGACAGACTGGAATCGATATATTTTCACTAAAACATTGAGGCTTTGTTATGCTATTCTCTAGTTCTATATTTTACTTTTGGCCGGCTGAAAGCCAAGGCCACTAAGACTCTGTTATTCAACCCTCTCTTGGTGCGAGCATTGCCCGGAGTTCTTTCGAAGCTCATGGGAACTTTGAAGCATTGAGATTCTGGGTTCTTGTGGGATTTTTGCTCTTTATTGTTATTCGTTTAACTGGTAAGTTACTGGACTTCTGCAATTTCATTCTTATGTGTATGTGATTCGCATACGTTCTCACTTCTAAAATTCATAGCTTAATATGTTACTGGACTGCCCTTGTGTGCAATGCTGCTAGCTTTACCTCAGTTTTAGGTCTCTTTAGCATTTAATTTCATATAATGTGGCAACTCTAAAACATGTTTTTTCCTAATTTGAGCAATTTAGATTCTCTTAAATCCGTTTAGCCAATGTGTTTTGATCTATTGTTGTGTGTGACCTTTGCACTTGTTAGCATCTCTTTAGTGTTTAGTTCTATTTAAAATGTCAATTCTGTTATTTGAATATGCTTCATCTGCATAATTTGTACTTTCTTTAGTTAATTATTCTATTGTATCCATAACCTGAATGTTTACATTTACTATCTGACATGAGCTTCTTTTCCCATTCTGTTCTGAATCTCTGTAATGGCAATCTTGCCTATGTAGTATGTTTTAAGTTTGTGTTAAGATCCTTATCTACCAACTATGAGTAGTTCCTTGTTAATATGTTTCTTAGCATGTTTCTGGCTCACTTGATCCACCAGTAATTGTCATAATTTGTGTTGCCCCATCATGTCTAATGCAATTCTACTGTCTGATATTAAATTAACATGGCTATTTTATGACACTAGGATATATACTTAGCATAATTTGGAGCTTTAGGTTTTCACTTGTTTGGTATTGGGCATCTGTGCATGATAATCTTTGTCAATCCTGAAAACTTGTTCTTTCCTTAACTCTGCCAATATGTGACTGGCTATGTGCTAAGTGTTGAACCTGCTTCTAAATCTTTACTAAACTTGCTTTTAAATCATGTGACCTGTTCGATTATCTGCTCTATATGCTCAACTTGGCCATGTCTGTTTTAAGTTATAATTGTATCCCTCAATTCCCGTCTCTCAACCTTGTTCCACCCTCCTTCACGTATTACCTATGCTATCTTAAATTTCTCATTCTTAGCCGACTGAAAGCCAAGGCTACCTAGGCTTTATTGCTGACCTCCCTAGTGTGAGCACTACTCGAGGTCCATTTGAGGCCCTTGTGAACTCTGACACACTAGGATTTGGGTCCTTAGTCATTCCCTGAAACTTAAACTACCCCCATTCAACCCCTTTCTTCCTATTATCTGATGTACATCTAAGTAGGTTGGTTTAAATGATGCAATGCTTGGAAATATGGTTATATGAATTGACTTTGGGCTCCTCTATGGATTCTGGGTTGTGTTGATGAATACGGATCCTTGTTAGAAGTCTGGGTATGATGTGGGAGAATTGCCAAAGGCCCAGACAATGCTGGGTATTTCATTTGGGCCTGCTGTGGACCTATTTTCATTATTTGTATAACATTTGTATCTTACTCTTTAATGGGCCTTTAATAACTTTGTATAAATGATTGGGGTGTTAGTAAAGTGGGGAATGGGTAGATTTTTAATATTTGCATACCAAATGGGTAGATAATATGCCTATAGGACTCAATGATTTACTAGTTATATAAATGTTATTCCATCACTATGTGCACTATAGAAATCACGCCATTAGGGGAAACATACACACACATACACAGTCTGCTAACAAACATGAATTCAAAGTGCTGCAATTATGCTTACTGCTACCTGCTACTATAAAACCTGCCTATAGGAATAAATGTCATTGATTTCAATTCGCATCAGCATTCACTAGAAATCATGCCTACGATATTCTGACTATTCTGTTTTCCATTGACACCTAGAAAATATGCCTATAGGTTTAAGGTATGACTATAAAATCATCTCTAAGTGCTGAACGTTAGAGATCCTGCCTATAGGATATAATTACTCGCCATAATTTGTTAATGTTAAGTCGCTCAAACACTGTTTCACTTATGCTATTGTTAGAAAGCATGAATAATTCTAGGCTTTCCTCTATTAGATTTCATTGTCACTTAGTGATTCACACCTAGACACAACATCTATAGGTTAAATAACTGGAAATCTACAATCTCAAATCAGTATGCAACAATCGTATAATTATTTGGAGATAAGCAGCGCCTAGCTGTTGAAACCGCTTGTATGTTTTAATGCATAGTCACATAGAAGCCATGTCTATAGGACTCAAATGGCTTTAATTCGCCTCAATTCTAAAACTATCTAACGCCTAATGTTAGAATTTGTTTTCGTGCATTTGTTGTCTAAGTGTGGAGGCTAACTTGAGCCCTTAATTGCCTTTACATGAAGTCCAACTTGTTTTGTATGTCGCCTAGTTTTATCATTCTAAGCAACCTAAGAAAAGTCTAGAACCACCCTAAATAGAGGTCCAATGCCTCCTGGACCATAGATATGGGACGGGCAGTGCACACATAGGGCATGACTTAGAATTGAATTAGAGCGCTCTTAGGTAAACAACTTTAACATAGTAATCGGGTAGCAGGAGATGATAGTTTGTGCCCGCTGATAATATGAGTAACACCCTATCTCAAGGGAGCTACGAAATATTATTTATATTGTACGGGGTGATCCTTTAGGCTAAACAAAACTTAGGACCCCCTCCCCCTTTTCTTTTCTTTTCTATTAGAATGAAAAACATAGTTGTACCTCCCTATTCAAGATCTCTTTGTAATAAAATTCTTAAATTTTGTACTCTCTTTGCTTTCTTGATCACATAGACTAATTCATATAATTTAAGTTGGGTCGGGACCCATAGTGTTGGACCTCGAGGAGTGTCTAACACCTTCTCTTTGAGGTAACTTGAGCCCTTACCTGATCTTTGGTGGTGTTGACTAGTTAAAACAGAGTTATTTGCAAATAGGTGCCCTAACGCACCTTAAAATCGTTAGGTGGAGACTCTCCTCTTTTAATACCTCCCTTAAAAGAGTTGTCACACTTCGAGGTCCAATTTCACGAGAAAAGGGGGCGCGACAGCATGGCGACTCTGCTAGGGATATACACTTAGGCTCTTACCATAGCGAATTTGGCTTATATGGATTAGTCTTCTTTGATATAAACGCGCTTTCCTTTTCCGTTTTTATTTGCCACTACATGCATATACCTCTCCCATTTTCCTTTTACTTGTTTAAATTCGTTGTAATATGCACATCCCTTCCCTAATCCACCTTCCTTTGCTTAAATTGGTTATAACATGCATATCACTTTCCTATTCACCTTTATTTGCTATAAACTACTCTTCATTTGTTTAAAGATTGCTACATCATGTCTCTCCCACCCCTACTCCCTTGCTTACTTTATTACATTCCCTATATTCCATGAATTAACTTCTTCCTTTGTCTTTCTTTTTACGTCTTTTATGTTTTACCTTAATACTTTATTTATTGCTTTCACATATTTATCATGCAAATACTTGGCAACGTGTTATTATCTTTGCATAAATCATGCTCCACACTATATTTCACTCGTGCCCGATTAATAACATAGCGGCACTTGATGAGTGTTCGCGCTCTTCCAAAATTGCCCTTTTAAATTAGAAAGGCCTACTTGCGGTAAACTAGTCGATCAGCGGTGCAGTCGACAGTCCCGTGTCTTTCCCTCTCAAGTTTTCCACTTGAGAGTACCGGTCTAGACCCTTCTAGAAACCTCACTCCAATATCAAATGTGCATGCATCATGTCAAACCTAGTACGGGTTAGAATGTTGTCCACATGATAATCCACTAAGATAAGCCTTGTCCAAAGTCTGACGGGGTTTCCATAATCCCAATGGACACCATCACGTTATATGAATTACTTGGAGAAAACATGCCGGTATATTAATCATTAATGTGTAAATAGTCAGATCCGGAGGGAGAAAGGGCTAACTCTATTTGTTTACAGAAAATGAAGCACGAAGTCCCCAGGTTCGGCATGGTTCAAAATATCCCACCTTTGCTGCTTGATTGGTGGAAGAAACTGTCACTTAGTGACAATAATCATATGAAAAGGGTCCTTGGTAATTTACCTTCCTTATTGGACATTCGGCCAAATAGGGCATTGATTGAGGCCGCCACTATGTTTTGGGATGAGAAAAGAGCTATCTTCCGCTTTGGAGACATAGAAATGACTCCTCTCTTAGAGGAAATAGGAGGTTTCGCTAAGCTGCCATGGGATAGTCCGGGTTTATTAGTACTAAACAATCGCACTCCCCGCAGTTTTTTGAAAATGTTGGGTTGCAAGAAAAATAATGAGTTAATCTGTCTGAAGAAGTCATACATCCCATTTGAATTCATTTACGAGCGTTATGGGCATAGCAAGTCATATCGCCTTCATCATGATGAACTTTCCATCACTTTCTTAGGTTGGACGCACCGCCGAGTTTTTGTGTTCATTGTCTATTTCTTGGGATTGCTGATATTTCCGATGAAAAGGAGAAAGATCCACACTCGCTTAGCCATGATCGTTAGGACTATAATGGAAGGAATCGAGGGATAAACTTACAATATCATCCCCATGATTTTGGCCGAAATGTATCATGTTTTAGATCGACGCAACCTGGGGTATGGACACTTCGAGGGTTGTAATCTGTAACTGCAGGTTTGGTTATTAGAACACTTCCAGAGAAGTGAATATCGCCAAGAGCTTCTGCGACGACCATTAAATGACTACATAGCTTACCATCATCCAAAGAGAATGACATTTATCCCAGATAGGTTTGCGCAACCTGGAAGTGTTGTGAGCTGGGTGCATTTCTTCAGCAATCTGACTGATGAAAAGGTACATTGGATGTTTGAATGGTTCCCTATCAGTAAGTTCATCATCATATCAAAGAAAACTACTCATCTAGTGCTGATCGGGTTGAGATGGATCTATCCTTATGCTCCTATAAGGGTAATGAGGCAAGCGGAAAGAAAATAGGTTATACCTCGGGTTTCCAGCATGGTCCAATACAAAGCAGATTTTAAAGGGAACATCATTCCGTTCAAGTTCGAGGCACAACATATGTGGAATCAAAAGGTCATTGTGGAGAAAGATACTATCGAGCTAGACAGGTATCATGCTGGCCATGTGTACTTCTACCCATCATGGTTGGTAGACGATATAGCGGGGGATGTCAAGCCAGGAAATAATCTGAAAAATAGGGTTATAGATGACACTCCTGAAGCATATGTCAAGTATAGGATGCTGCGCAAGAGGGTCTTCGAGTCTGAAGGTAGGCATTTGGAACAACACAAAGTGGATATGGAAGTGATCAATGAATGGAGAGAAATTGCTACTAAATCAACAGAGAGATTGGAATATTTGGAGCAAGGGATAATGAAACTTGAGGGAAAGATGAGAAAGAGACTCTCGGATTGTCAGAACACGGAAGGCAATGAAGGAGGGAATCTAGCAAGGGCTTACTTACTATTGGATATGCGCGACCTAGGGAACCTAATCGACGGATCCAAGAAGGCCAAGCATGGAGAACCTGATCGACGGATCCATATATGTGGAAATTTTACCCCATACCCCACAATTTAACCTATATATACTTGAATCCGCTGAGAAGGACCTGCTCATCAAGAACATGGCGGAAAAACTCAAGAAGCTTACTGGCAGAGTTCAAAGTGTCGAAGGTGGAAAAGGCATTGAGGGTTTGAATTATGAGGATTTGTGTATTCAGCCAGAGGGTTACAAACCTCCTAAGTTCGAAATGTTCGATGGAACGGGTGATCCGAACGTGCATTTAAGAACGTATTGTGACAAACTTATTGGGGTTGGAAAGGATGAACGAATCCGTATGAAGTTGTTCATGAGGAACCTCACCGGAGACGCCTTGTCTTGGTACATCAATCAGAACTCAAAGAAGTGGGTTAATTGGGTGAGCATGGCGTCGGATTTCATGGATCGGTTCAGGTTTAACACGGAAAACGCACCAGATGTTTTCTACATTCAGAATCTCAAGAAGAAACCAATGGAAACTTTCCGCGAGTATGCTACTCGGTAGAGGTCTGAAGCCGCAAAAGTAAGGCCGATACTTGAAGAAGAACAAATGAATAAGTTCTTCATCAGAGCTCAAGACCCGCAATACTATGAAAGGTTGATGGTTATTGAAAACCATAAGTTCTCTGACATCATCAAGTTGGGAGAGAGAATAGAAGAAGGGAGCAAAAGCGGAATGGTGATGAATTTCGAAGCACTCCAGACCACAAATAAAGCTTTGCAGTCGGGAGGTATCTCTAAGAAGAAAGAAGTGGGTGCAGTAATGGTAGCCCAAGGTTCGAAGTCTCCTCTCACATACCAAACACCTACACCCACATATCAGCCTTCACCTCCCAGATACCAACAACCTGCCGCCACTTAACATACCTATAAAACCCAACCAACATACTACCACTCACCACCTGCCCGCCAAAATTACCAAACACCAAGACCAAATTTCGACCGCAGACCACCCAGACAATACACCCCAATTGCTGAGCCCATAGACCAACTATACAAGAGGCTAAAGGCTACTGGTTATGTCACTCCCATTCCCGCTATTGCTATGGAAAACTCTTCCCAGTCGATTAACCCAAATAAGACATGTGCCTATCACTCAGGCATGAAGGGTTATACTATTGATGAGTGTCTTACTTTGAAGGATAAGATTCAGACATTAATTGACACCAAAGTCATACAGGCAAAGGAGGTTGCACCCAATATCCGTAACAATCCTTTCCCGGATCACAAGGGTGAAGGGGTAAACGTGATAGAGACCGATGAAGAATGGGACTCGGAAGGGTCAATTGGACTCATTCGAGAAGGGGATAATCCTAAAACATCTCCAGTCACTCTCACACCTATCATGGTACAAACTCAGGCACCAATTGAAGTTGAGGTAGCCGCACCAACTCCGTTTGAGGTTGAAGTAATAACACCCTTCACCGTGATGGTAGCAACTACGCCATCTTAAAAGTCTAGTGCTATACCATGGGATTATGTTACGGAAGCAAGAAGGAAAGGAAAAGCAAAAATGGAAGAAACAAGTGCAGCGCAAGGCATGACCAGAATCGGTAGGGTTTATACACCCGTGCATTTGGGAGGAACGAGCAAAGAAACTGCATCTAAGCTGCCTATCATTGAGACTGGCCCGGATGACCTTTGAAGAAAGGTGCAAGCAAGGGAATATTCTGTGGTTGATCATCTAAACAAAACCCCTACTCAAATATCTATTTTATCATTGCTGCAAAACTCTGAGGCACATAGGAATGCCCTGATGAAGGTGTTGAATGAAGCCTATGTAGGGCAAGTGGAGAAGTGGTAGGGCAAGTGTAGAAGTGGAGAAGTGGTAGGGCAAGTGTTGGAAAGCCACAAGATCACTTTTCATGAAGATGAGCTTCCACCGAAAGGTCTAAGTCACAATAGGGCACTGCATATCACAGTGCAGTTTGAGGCAAATTCATTACCAGAGTCTTGATAGATGGGGTTTCGAGTCTCAACATATGTCCACTAACTACTCTGAAAAGATTGGGTAAAGGCCTGCACGAGATACGATCAAGAAGTATGAATGTGAAAGCATTTGATGTGTCTCAAAGGGCCACAATTATGGAGACAAACCTCAACCTATAGATGGGTCCAACCTAGTTTGATGTTGAGTTTCAAGTATTGGAAATATCTGCTACCTACAACCTATTGTTGGAACGACCATGGATACATGCCACTGGGGCCGTATCTTCTACTCTACATCAGGCCGTGAAGTTTGAGTGGAACCATCAGGAAGTGATTATCCATGGAGATGGAAGTAATTCCATTTATACCAATCAGACGGTTCCGATCGTCGAGAATAGAAGGAAGTTGGGTGGAGAAACATACCATAGCATCGAGCGCGTCAACGCAATTGAGAAAGACAAATGGTGGAGCAGTAAGATAGAAAGCATACTGTTATGGACAGGGTATGAACCCGGGAAGGGTCTCGGCAAGAATCTCCAGGGGATCACCAAACCGATATAGCTAAAGCGTCATGGCACAACTTTTGGTCTTGGGTATGAATACACCTGGAAAGAGTGTCAGAATTGGTCTCCACCATGGCATGGTCCTTATTACCCTCTAGAACAACCAGTACCACATTTTCACCGATCATTTCATCAAGTTGACATGATGTGGAGGTCCGAAAAAGATGAAGTTTTAGCTGGCATAAGGAATTTGTTTCTAGATGATGAAGACATGGATTGCAGTGCGATAGTTGAGGAGGAGGAGGAGGAGGAAGAGGAGGAGGAATAGGAAGGCCTTATTATTCAGACCATGGAGAAGAGAGTTGTTCTCAAGAACTGAATTGTTGCACCATCAAGGGCCCGTCGAGTTCCTGGGTAGCCTGACAATTAGCATCATTTATTTTTGTTTTAAGCATATTTTGTTTTGAAATGATTGCTTGAATCATCGAACTGCACTTGTTTGACGTTTTAAATCTTTATCAATGGATTGTTGTTTTAGTATTTATTATTATCCCTTATATTTTCTCTCTCTACAACGATATTATTACTTATCCTGATGAACCTACGAATGTGACATGTAATAAGACAATGCAACATAAGGATAGTGATTCAGAGGATCTGAAAGAGGATATAATACCCGAGAAAATTGTCAGGGAAGTGGAAAACTTTGAAAACAAGCCTGAGTCCAATTTGGATGAGACTGAAACAGTTAATTTGGGAGACTCCGAAACAGTCAAGGAAACGCGTGTAAGCATTCATCTATTGCCATCAGAGAAGGAAGAATACATCTAGTTTTTGAGAGTATGCGGATATTTTTGCATGGTCCTACGATGATATGACTGATTTGAGCACGTCATAGTGGCTCATAAACTAACTACCGACCCTATATATCCACCGGTAAAGCGGAAACTCATAAAGTTCAAGGTATGAGTTTGAAAATAAAAGAGGAAGTCACCAAGTAAATCCAAGCCAAGGTTCTCAGAGTCGTTGAATATCCGACCCGGTTGGCTAACATTGTGCCGGTTCTAAA
>AWOL01S0027902.1:116649-152274 GCA_000715115.1 Nicotiana otophora | reverse complement strand
TGGTTGGCTAACATTGTGCCGGTTCCAAAGAAGGATGGGAAGGTCAGAGTGTGTGTCGACTATCGGGATTTAAACAGAGCAAGTCCTAAAGATGATTTCCCTTTGCCCAATATACACATACTGATTGACAACTGTGCCAAGCATGAACTTCAATCCTTTGTGAATTGCTTCGCAGGATATCATCAGATCTGGATGGATGAAGAGGTTGCAAATAGCCTTTATTACACCATGGGGAGTATATTGTTACAAAATGATACCGTTTGTCCTAAAGAATGCTAGAGCTACTTATATGAGGGCCATGACAACTATTTTCCATGACATGATACACAAGGAGATAGAGGTGTACGTGGACGACGTCATCATCAAATCTAAAAAGGGTACAGATCACATAGCGGATTTGAGGAAATATTTTGATCAACTTTGAAGGTACAACCTGAAACTGAACCCCGCAAAGTGTGCCTTCAGAGTCCCGGCTGGAAAACTGCTAGAGTTCACCGTCAGCTGCCGAGGAATTGAGCTAGACCCATCGAAGGTCAAGGCTATCTAAGATTTTCCACCTCCGAAGAACAAGAAAGATGTGATGAGTTTCTTACGGTGTCTCAATTATATCAGCCATTTCATAGCACAATCAACTGTGATATGTGAACCGATTTTCAAAATGTTGAAGAAAGACGCTGCAACAAGTTGGACTGAAGAGTGCTAGAAAGCCTTTGGCAAGATCAAGGAATATTTATCCAAACTACCTGTTCTGGTCCTACCAGAACCCGGGAGACCTCTACTACTCTATTTAGCTATACTAGATAGGGCTTTCGGTTGTGTCTTGGGACAACACGATGATACGGGAAGAAAGGAGCGGGCCATATACTATCCGAGTAAGAAGTTCACACCCTATGAAGCATGGTATTCTTTACTGGAACACACCTGCTGCGCTTTGACATGGATAGCTCAAACGGTGAGGCACTACTTTTGTGCCTACACCACATATATCATATCAAGGATGGATCAGCTAAAATATATCTTCTAGAAACCCATGCCTACGGGGAAGTTAGCAAAATGGCAGATACTATTGAGTGAGTTCAACATCATCTATGTAACTCAGAAGACGGTCAAAGGGAAAGCATTGGCGGATCATCTGGCAGAAAATCCTGTAGATGGAGAATACGAACCACTGAAAACGTATTTTCCCGATGAAAAGGTATCATTCGTAGGAGAAGATATCATCTAAGCCTATGATGGTTGGAGAATGTTCTTCGATGGGGCTGAGAATTTCAAAGGAGTGGGTATTGAAGCAATTTTAGTGTCAAAAATGGGTCAACACTATCCAGTATCCGCAAAACTCAGGTTTCCATGTACTAACAACATGGCAGAATATGAGGCCTGCATCTTAGGACTCAGGCCAGCCATCGACATGAACGTTCAGAAATTATTGGTAATTGGAGATTCATACCTTTTAGTACATCAGGTTTCAGGAGAGTAGGCCACAAAGAATACTAAGATATTACCATATATGTACTGTGTACAAGAGTTGATGAAGAGATTCACAAAAACAGAGTTCAAACATGTTTCGAGAATCCAGAATGAGTTCGCCATGCATTGGCCACTTTATCTTCCATGATACAACATCCAGACAAGAATTTCATCGATCCTATCCCAGTAGGGATTCATAATCAGCCAGCTTATTGTGCTCATGTTGAAAAAGAAATGGATGGAAATCCGTGGTTCCACGGCATCAAAAAATATTTAGAAAAAAGGAGAGTACCTGGAGCACGCAAATCATACTCATAAACGCACACACCGAAGATTATCCAACCACTTCTTCCAAAGCAGAGGAATTTTGTACAGAAGGACTCCAGATCTGGGATTATTACGGTATGTCGATTCCAAAGAAGCATCCAAATTTCTTGAAGCGATACATGTCGGAACTTGCGGACCGCACATGAATGACTTTGTCATAGCTAAGAAGATATTAAGAGTAGGATATTTTTGGATGACTATGGGAACATACTGCATCAGGTATATCCAAAAGTGTCATCAATGCCAAGTACATGATGATATGATACGAGTGCCACCCAATGAACTCAATGCAACAAGTGCACCTTGGCCTTTCTCCGCTTGGGGATGGATGTCATCGGTCCAATCGAAACCACCGCTTCAAATGGGCATAGGTTCATTCTAGTGGCCATAGACTATTTCACAAAATGGGTTGAAGCCACATCTTACAAGGCTGTAACTAAGAAGGTCGTCGCAAATTTTGTTAGGGATCGTATTGCTTGTTGGTTTGGGGTACCAGAATCAATCATCACCGACAACGCCGCCAACCTTAACAGTGATTTGATGAGATCCATGTGTGAAACCTTCTAGATCAAGCACAAGAATTCCACAGCATATAGGCCACAAATGAATGGAGCTATAGAAGCCGCCAACAAGAACATCAAGAAGATATTGAGGAAGATGGTAGATAATTACAAACAATGGCACCAGAAGCTACCATTTGCTTTGCTTGGATATCGTACCATGGTTCGCACATCAACTAGGGCAACTCCTTATTTATTGGTTTACGGTACTGAAGTAGTTATCCCTGCCGAAGAGAAATCCCTTCTTTGAGAATCATATAAGAAGCCGAGCTCAGTGACGCAGAATGGGTACAGAGCCGATAGGAGCAACTGGCCCTCATTGATGGAAAACAAATGAGTGTAGTATGTCACGGTCAACTCTACCAAAACAGAATGGCCAGAGCTTTCAACAAAAGGATCAGGCCTAGACAATTTACACCAGGGCAGTTGGTGCTAAAGCAAATCTTCCCGCATCAAGATGAAGCCAAAGGGAAATTTTCACCCAAATGGAAAGGGCCCTACATGGTTTATCGAGTACTAACAGGAGGGGAACTTATACTTGCATAAATGGATGGAGAAATTTGCCCAAAACCTATCAACTCAGACGCAGTCAAGAGATACTATATTTAGGATTGTTTACATTTCTTCATCTGATGTAACTAAACTACGCTTGACCTGATTCCCGTTTAAGAGGGGATACATAGGCAGCCTTGTGGGTTCGGTCAGATCTTAATAAAATCTTCATTTTGCCATGATCAGAAAACTGGGGCAGACTTTTGAGGAGGACCCTCACAATTCTAAAGCAAGTTCAGCCGATATCATCATACAAGGAACAACCAAAGTATTGCATTTAAATTGGAGCAGAATTTTGAGGGGTGTCTCTAAAATATATCACAGTCACCGGTTCATCTAAATTATTTGAAATCGCAACTACTACATTTCAGATAACTATATTTATTAAATGCATGCATATTTTTCGAAAATGTTATTTCTGTGACAACCAGATGCTACCCAGGGTAACTCAAACAGGACCTCAAGACAGGAGCAAAGGCAAATCTGAAGACAAAAGCGCAAACCAACGTTCCCCCACAAAACTCGTGATTTTTCTTTAGATGCAGGCACGATAAGACAACAATACCCGTAGATACATCAAATAACTACCTTTATGAATATAAGTTACCAAACGCAAACACTTCCAGCTAAGAAATACTTTACTTTCTCATTGTCACTCATCATTTTTCTTGCATAAAGCTTAGCATTGCCTTTCCCTGCATGAGACTAAGCATTGTCTCCTCTTCCTGCATGAGGCTAAGCACTGCCTCCCTAATTGCATAAGGCTAAGCATTGCCTTTCCTTGCATAAAACTAAGCAGTGTGTCCTATTTGCATGAGGCTAAGTATTGCCTCCTTAACAGCATGAGGCTAAGCATTGCCTTTTCCCCATGAGACTAAGCAGTGTCTCCTATTTGTATGAGGCTAAGCATTGCCTCCCTAATTGCATAAGGCTAAGCATTGCCTTTTTCGTATAAGACTAAGAATTGTCTCCTATTTACATGAGGCTAAGCATTGCCTCCTTAACTGCATAAGGCTAAGAACTGCATTTCTTTGCATGAGACTAAGCATCGTCTCTTATTTGCATGAGACTAAGCATTTCCTCCTTAAAAGCATAAGGCAAAGCACTGCATTTCTATGCATGAGACTAAGCATTGTCTCCTATTTGCATAAGGCTAAGAATTGCCTCCTTAACTGCATAAGGCTAAGCACTGCCTTTCTTTGCATGAGACTAAGCATAGTCTCCTATTTGCATGAGACTAAGCACTACCTCCTTAACTGCATAAGTCTAAGCACTGCCTTTCTTTTCATAAGACTAAGCATTGTCACCTATTTGCATGAAGCTAAGCCATGCCTCCCTATTTGCATGAGGCTAAGCCTTGCCTCCTTAATTACATAGGGCTAAGCACTGTTTCCCTTACTTGCATGAGACTAAGCATTGTCTCCTCTTCCTGCATGAGTCTAAGCATTGCCTCCCTAATTCCACTAGGCTAAGCACTGCCTTTTCCTCGTGATTAAATGCTATCTCCATTACGCTATCTAAGACCTAGCATTATCCTCTACTCACCCAAGGCTAAGCACTGCCCTCATCTTACACAAGACTAAAACTTGTCTTGTCTCATCTTCGCATGTGACCAAGCATCATATTTTTGCACTTCATGGGCTGAAATATCACCATGTTGTCTGAAGGCATCATCCTCATAGTCGGGAGACACTATTCCATGGCCTGAGGATCTCTCAAAATTGTACATCATTATTCAAAGGTGTCATAGTCCAAAGGCACCATCCTCATGGCCCGAGGATATCATTTCATGGCCTGCGAATCCCTTATCATACACTTCATAGCCCAGGACGCCATGGTCTAAGGATATCATCCTCACCGTCCGAAGACAATCTTCATGATCCAAAGGGAATTTTCATCAAGTTTAAATTCTCGCAATAATCCATATATATTTGCATGCATCGTGTTTTAAGTTTTGCAAGTAATCCAGGAAGTAACTGTTCTCCTAACGAGAGCAATCTTTGCTCTGGTTTCCGTTCAACGTTCACATCCTGCAATTGTTTCAAACATAACCGACCACCATCAATTACCCGCCTTTTACTCTATGACCATTCAGATATTTGCTCAGTGATACATCCATAACGTTTCAAATTCGCATTCATGACTTCGCATAAATTCATCTGATACTATCCTACACAAAGGAACCATTTTCGAAACATACGACCATTCCTATAACAACTCTATCGGTTTCTTTCACCGTTGGATCCAGAACTACATACGGCCCGATTCCCGTAACATCAGGGATATGTAGGCAACTCAGGAACCACGGTTCGACCCCCATTATTTTCAAAATCACATCATCCCTCATTTAATTCGGCCAAAATTGGTCATCATTTTCTTTACCCGACAACTCTTTCATCATTCCCGAGTAAAGAGGGGCAGCTGTTGATATCTAATTTTGCCCTCATATTTTTTAAATAAGTATAAACACTTTTAAAACATTATTTTGCGTCATTATCTAATTTTCAAGATTTATGCAAGCATTTTTCATAATTGTTTATAATTTTAAAACTTCAAAATCAATTTTTTCTTGCATTCGAATTGATCAAATATTTATTAATTACCATTTAAATTATTTTGTGATGACTCAATCATCCAATTTATTATTTTTCACCCATATATATGTTTCATAACATTTTTACTTCATTTCATATAATTATTTTTAAGCTATTTATATAATTTTGCAATAATAGCCTATATTCTATGTATAATTACTTTTTATTGTATTATTTGTGATAAAAAGAATTTTTATATTTTTATAATGTCAAGCTAGCATTCTAAATTATTTTTACTGCATAAGTGATATTTTTATTATTTATTAATCTCTTTTATGAATTATTTTTAAAATAATTTCGCATATTTAATTTATAGCCCAATACAAGGCTATTCCTGGACCAAAATCAGGCCCAAACCTTTGGCCCATTCCACTTCACTCTTCAGAAGCCCAACCAAACGACCCCTTTAAAAATCTGGTCGCGATCCATTGCATTTAACTCGCCCCATCTCTTATTCAATCTTGGCCATTGATCTTCAATGATCAACGACCCATAATAAATCTCCATCTCTCCTTATATCCCCAAGACCAAACCCTAAAGATCCATTCCCAATTTCCACCACCCCTAAATCCTCTCTACTCTCTCTTCTTCTCTGAGAAAACCCTAGCCGCCTCCCCCCTTATTCCCTCTCCTAATCCCACTGATAATGGGATACGACCATTATTTTCTTACCTTGTTTGGAACCTTTTGGTATTGGTTATCCGTTTGTGGTGCTACTTAGGTGCTTGCCTAAGTTTGGCAAGCAAGATCTCTCGAGATTGAACCAAAGTGATTCGAATCTTTGATTTTGAGCATTATTCTGTCTATATACACTCAATACCATACCATGTGAGTTCGATTTCGTTTGAATTTCTCTGATTTACACTTTCCCTAAAACAAAACTAGGGTTTACCGGATTTCTCTCCTAAATTGATTTCGAACTGATTTTTCATGCCTTTTTTCCTTATTCTATGTTTGATTTATTTTGTTTCCTTGTTTGTTCGTTCAATTTTTACTGCTATATAACCCCCTCCCCACTCCCCTTTTAGGACATACTGGAATCGACATATTTTCACTAAACAATTGAGGTTTTGATATGCTATCCTCTTGTTCTATATTCTGTTTTTGGCTGACTGAAAGACAAGGCCACTAAGACTCTGTTATTTAACCTTCTCTTGATGCGAGCATTCCCCGGAGTTCTTTCGAAGCTCCTAGGAACTTTGACACATTGAGATTCTGGGTTCTTGTGGGATTTTTGCTCTTTACTGTTATTCGTTTAACTGGTAAGTTATTGGACTTTTGCAATTTCATACTTATGTGTCTGTGATACGCATACGTTCTCACTTTTGAAATTCATAGTTTAATATGTTTCTGGACTGCCCTTGTGTGCAATTCTGCTAGATTTACCTCAGTTTTAGGTCTCTTTAGCATTTAATTTTACATAATGTCGCTACTCTGAAACATGTTTTTGCCTAATTTGAGCAATTTAGATTATCTTAAATCCGTTTAGCCAATGTGTTCTGAACTACTGTTGTGTGTGACCTTTGCACTTGTTAGCATCTCTTTAGTGTTTAGTTCTGCTTAAAACATCAATTCTTTTATTTGAATATGCTTCATCTCATAATTTGTACTTTCTTTAGTTAATTAGTCTATTGTGTCCAAAACCTGAATGTTTACATTTACTATCTGACATGAGCTTGTTTTCCCATTATGTTCTGAATCTCTGTAATGGTAATCTTGCCTATGTAGTATGTTTTAAGTATGTTTTAAGATCCTTCTCTACCAACCATGACTAGTTCCTTGTTAATATGTCCCTCGGCATGTTTTGGGCTCACTTGATCCACCAGTAATTGTTATAATCTGTGTTTTCCCATCATGCCTAATGCAGTTCTGTTGTCTGATGTGAAATTAACATGGCTATTTTATGACACTAGGATATATACTTAGCATAATTTGGACCTTTAGGTTTTCACTTGTTTGGTATTGGGCATCTTTGCATGATAATCTTTGTCAATCCTACAAACTTTTTCTTTCCTTAACGCTGCCAATATGTGACGGCCTATGTGCTAAGTGTTGAACCTTCTTCTAAATCTTTACTAAACTTGCTTTTAAATCCCGTGACATGTTCTATTATCTGCTCTATAATCTTAACTTGGCCATGTCTGTTTTAAGTTATAATTGTATCCCTCAATTCCTGTCTCTCAACCTTCGTCCACTCTCTTTCACTTGTTACCTATGCTCTCTTAAATTTCACATTCCTAGCCGATTGAAAGCCAAGGCTACCTAGGCTTTACTGCTGACCTCCCTAGTGTGAGCACTGCTCGGGGTTCATTTAAGGCCCTTGTGAACTCTGACATACTAGGATTTGGGTCCTTAGTCATTCCCTAAAACTTAAACTACCCCCATTCAACCCCTTTCTTCTTATTATCTGTTGTACATCTAAGTCAGTTGGTTTAAATGATGCAATGCTTGGAAATATGATTATATGAATTGACTTTGGGCTCCTCTATGGATTCTGGGTTGTGTTGATGAATACGGCTCCTTGTTAGAAGTCTAGGTATGTTGTGTGAGCATTGCTGAAGGCCTAGACAGTGCTGGGTATTTCATTTGGGCATGTTGTGGGCGTATTGTCATTATTTGTATAACATTTGTATCTTACTCATTAATGGGTCGGTAATAACTTTGTATAAACGATTGGGGTGTTAGTAAAGTGGGGAATGGGTAGATTTCTAATATTTGCATACCAAATGGGTAGATAATATGCCTATAGGACTCAATTATTTACTTGTTATATATATGTTATTCCATCACTATGTGCACTATAGAAATCATGCCATTAGGGGAAACACACACACACATACAGTCTGCTAGCAAACATGAATTCAAAGTGCTGCAATTATGCTTACTGCTACGTGCTACTAGAAAACCTGCCTATAGGAATAAATGTCATTGATTTCAATTCGCATCAACATTCTCTAGAAACCATGCCTACGGTATTATGACTATTCTGTTTTCCACTGTCACCTAGAAAATATGCATATAGGATTAAGGTATGACGATAAAATCAGCTCTAAGTGTTGAACGTTAGAGATCCTGCCTATAGGATATAATTACTCGCCATAATTTGTTAATGTTAAGTCGCTCAAACACTGTTTCACGTATGTTATTGTTAGAAAGCATAAATAATTCTGGGCTTTCCTCCAATAGATTTCATTGTCTCTTAGTGATTCACACCTAGACACAGCATCTATAGGTTAAATAACTGGAAATATGCAATCTCAAATTAGCATGCAACAATCGTATAATTATTTGGAGATAAGCAGCGCCTAGCCTTTGAAACCGTTTGTATGTTTTAATGCATAGTCACATAGAAGCCATGTCTATAGGTCTCAAATGGCTTTAATTCGCCTCAATTCTGAAATTGGCTAACGCCTAATGTTAGAATTTGTTTGCGTGCATTTGTTGTCTAAGTATGGAGGCTAACTTGAGCCCTTAGTTGCCTTTATATGAAATCCAACTTGTTTTGTATGTCGCCTAATTTTATCATTCTGAGCAACCTAAGAAAAGTCTAGAACCACCCTAAATAGAGGTCCAATGCCTCCAGGACCATAGGTATGGGACAGGCAGTGCACGCATAGGGCACGACTTAGAACTGAATTAGAGCACTCTTAGGTAAACAACTTTAACATAGTAATCGGGTAGCAGGAGATGATAGTCTGTGCCCGCTGGATAATATGAGTAACACCATATCTCAAGGGAATTACGAAATATTATTTATATTGCACGGGGTGATCCTTTAGGCTAAAAAAAACTTAGGACCCCCACCCCTTCTTTTCTTTTCTATTAGAATGAAAAACAAATAGTTGTACCTCCCTATTCAAGATCTCTTTGTAATAAAATTTTTAGATTTTGTACTCTCTTTGCTTACTTGAACACATAGAAAAATCCATATAATTTAAGTTCGGTCGGTACCCCCAGTTGTGGACCTCAAGGAGTACCTAACACCTTCTCTTTGAGGTAAGTTGAGCCCTTACCTGATCATTGGTGGCGTTAACTAGTTAAAACAGAGTTATTTGCAAATAGGTGTCGTAACGCACCTTAAAAATCGTTAGTTGGTGACTCTCCTCTTTTAATACCTCCCTTAAAAGAGTTGTCACACGTCGAGGCCCGATTTCGCGAGAAAGAGGGCGTGATAGCCGGCTCCCATGGTGATTGAAGATTTTTTCAAGAGAGACGACTTCTCATATATGGGACCTTCAACCAACACTTACACAAGAGAAGCAAACTATCATGCTCGAGGCCTAACAAAAAGATATGTGGTCAAGAGATTATCACAACTATTGAACACGAGAGACATACATCGAGAATGGCATTAAATATGGAGACGTCATACGGACTTGGAAAAGCATTTAAGACACGTCCGCAACAAAGCCTAGTTTTCGATCATCTTCGTGATTTATGATTTTGTATAGAAAAATGTCTAGTTCCTTTTGCCTCTACATTTTTGGATGTATCAACTTTTGTACTATTGAGGCAATAAATCATCTTTTGTACTTCAACGCAAATCGTCTTCGTTTCCTCATAGATATGTGCCTCTACACTTGAAGAATTTATGTGATGATCCGATGACGCCAAATTTTATTATTTAAAAACTCATGCGACTGAACTTAGAACGAAACTCTAAGTTGCCTACGTACCTCTATGAAGAGATCAAGTCATAACGTAGTTCAGAGGGGTGAGTTTTTTTTTATGTCCTAATTTTTGCCTAGGCTGCCTCTCGCGAGGTTTTCAACCTAGCGGACTTTTTTATTTTTATTTTTTTGCCGTACACAGTTTAGACTCATGCGAGCCAGGAGTGTAGCAATATGCAGTTTAGACTCATGCATCAAGGAGCGTTATGACTTGCAGTTTAGGCTCGTGCGTCGAGGAGCGTAGCTGACTTTCATAGGAAGTACTGCTTCAGAAATTTTCCATTGATTGGACCAACTCTGAGGCCATCCTTATCAACAATTTTGTATGCGCCACTTGAATAGGATTCATTCACAACATATGGCCCATCCCATTTTGAGGTAAACTTGTCGCCTATGCATTTGTTGAGGATTATGGGTCGTCGAACAGCTAGGACTAAATCTCCCACTTGGAATGATCGTGGCCGCACTTTCTTGGTGAAGGCTCTAGCTAGTCGATCTTGATAACACTCTAATTTTTGTTGCACTTCCAATCTTTTCTCATCCAATGCTTCTAATTCTGCTAGGCGGAGCTGAACATTCTCTTCGGACGTGAGTCATTCTTGGATTGCGATCCGCAATGATGGAATTTGTTTCTCCAACGGAAGGACTGCTTCTACGCCATACACCAAAGAGTAAGGAGTTATTTGTGTATCAGTTCTGAAGGTTTTCTGATATGCCCACAAAGCCAATTTTCTCATGGCAGTCTCTCTTGTTCTTTGCAACAACTTTCTTCAAAAGGTTACCAAGCGTCTTGTTAAAAGCTTCAGCAAGGCCATTGGTGGGTGCATTATACATAGAAAACTTATGTTGCTTGAAACCAAATTTCTCGTATAAACTCCTCACGAGCTTGTTGTCAAATGGCATTTCATTATCCGTGATTATGTATCTTGATATACCGTACCTAAAAATTATGTTCGACTTGATAAAATCGGCAAAAATTTCCTATTTTACTTCCTTGAGTGGAACAGCTTCAGCCCATCTAAAGAAGTAGTTTGTGGCAGCCAATATGTACATCTGTCCTTTTGATGACCTTGGAAGCAGTCCAACAACGTCAAGGCCCCATGCATCAAAAAGCCATGCAGCTACAGTTGGATGAAGAGGCTCTGGAGGTTGGTGGATATAGTTGGCGTGGAATTGACACACTTGAAATCTTTTGGCATGTTCCATGCAATCCTTCACCATTGTCGGCCAGTAGTAGCCCATCCTCTTGATGCGCAAATGGAGCTTAGGACCAGATTGGTATGCTCCATATGAGCCAGAATGTGCTTCCTCCCTCACTTGGCGGGCTTCTTCTTTGTCAAGACATCGCAAGAATAGTCCTTCAAAAGAGCGGCGAAATAATGTCCCTTTATAGAAGATGAATCTTGGTGCCCTTCACTTGATGTATGTTCTTTGTCGCGGATCCTCGGGTAACTTTCCATGTTCAAGGTACTCTATCAATGGTTGCCTCCAATCATCTTCTTCAATCATCCCAACAGAGAAGATGACTTTCGTTGATTTGAAGATCACAAAGTCTAGGAATGGCCCATAGATAACACACATGTACCTTTGTTGACTCATTCTCTCCAAGTGCCATCGTCATAACCAAGTTAGCGAAAGCATCATCCATGCGATTTTCTTCTCTTGGGACGTGGTTTAAGAACACTTGGTCAAATATTTCGAGTAAATAAGAAGTATATTAGTGGTATGGAAAAAGATCTTCCTTCTTTACATCGTAAATCCCCAAAAGTTGGTTGATGATCAACTTAGAGTCGTCGTATATGTCCAACTGTATAATATCCATGTCTAATGTCATTTCAAGACCGATGATCAAAGCTTGGTACTCTGCAGCATTGTTGGAGCATGTTTTACCTAAAACAAAGGAGAATGGAAAGATTTGTCTATCTGGAGAGACCAACACAACACCTGCCCCCGCACCATTCCGACGTGTGAATCCATCAAAGAACATTGTCCATGGTGGCAATTCTTCAATGAACAGAATGTCTTCATCTGGAAACTCAACAGAAAGCTCCCACTCCGCCGAAAGAGGGTGATCAACTAGAAAATCGGCAAGTTCTTGTCCTTTCACAACCTTTTGAGGTGTGTATGTGATCTCATATTGGTTAAACAATATGGACCATCTTGCTAGGCGTCCAGAAAGAACAGGTCGAGTCATCATGAACTTCATAGGATCTTCTTGAGAGATGAGTTTGATAGTGTATGCTTCTAAATAATGCCTTACTTTCTTTATTGCATAAAGTAACGTTAAGCATATTTTTCAACGGGCATGTAGTTCAACTCAACTCCTATCAGAGTTCGACTGAGGTAGTACAAGGCTTGTTCATTTCCTTCATCATTCTCTTGAGCAAGTAGTGCCCCAAGAGAGCGTTCTTGTGCTGCAATGTAGAGTATCAATGGCTTCCCAAGCATTGGTGCCCCTAACACAGGTGGATTCAGCAAGTATCTTTTGATGCTTTCAAAATCATTTTGACATGACTGATCCCAATGAAAAGGGATATCCTTCCTCAATAGATGATTGAAAGGTTGACATCGTCCGGCCAGATTAGAGATGAACCTCCGGATGAATGCTAAGTTTCCCTGTAGACTTCGAAACTCCCTCAAGTTCTTTGGCACGTGCATTTTCTGAATGACGTCAATCTTTGCGAGATCACCTTCAATTCTATGATGACGCACAATGAAGTCAAGAAACCTTCCTGTGGTAACTCCAAATGCACACTTGAGTGGACTCATCTTTAGGTCGAATTTTTTTAATCTTTCAAAAACAATTCGAAGGTCTTCAAGGTGGTAATGCCTACTCTTTGTTTTCACCACTAAGTCATCAACGTGGCATTCAACCCTCTGATGAATCATGTCATCAAAGATGTTTTGTATCGCGTGTTGGTAGGTAGCATTAACATTCTACAGACCGAAGGGCATCACTTTGTAGCAGTATATCCCTTTTGGAGTTCGAAAAGCAGTACACTCTTCATCTTTTGGAGACATTCTGGTTTGATTGTATCCGGAGGACCCATCCATAAATGACATAGCTTCATGCACTGTTGTAGCATCAACCATGAGTTCAATAATTGGTAGCGGAAAGTCATCTTTCGGACATGCCTTGTTTAGGTCTTGAAAGTCAACACAAACACGTATTTGACAGTTCTTCTTCTTGACAGGTACAATATTCGATATCCATGATGGGTACTTCATCTCTCGAATAAATCCCGCCTCGATGAGCTTGTTGACTTCGACTTCAATTTGTGGTATTAGCTCGGGTCGAAACATATGTTGTGACTGTTTCATAGGGCGTGCTCCACTTTTGATCCCTAAATAATGAACGACTACCTTAGGACTAAGACCAAGCATTTATTTATACGACCAAGATAAGACATCTTTGTACTCGGTCAATAACTTGGAGTATTCCTCCTCCTCTTGAGGCGTAAGAAGCGCACTAATGAAGGTGGGTCGTGGATCTTCCGGAGTGCCTAAATTGAGTTCCTTAAGCTCATCCATAATTGATTAACCACCATCTTCTAGTTGAGGGGGAGCTTCGTGGACTTCATCATCAACATCAAGGCATAGGCTATCTTCTACAGTTATGTGATAGGATGTTTCCGCAAAGTCTGACTTTTCGCTTTGACTTCCTTAGATGGTCGGCCTGGCTTCTTTCTCTTTCTCTACTTCTTTACGAGGCTGGCAAGTGTAAACAATGGTTCTCCTTTGCACCTTCAGTGGACCATCTGTGGATATTGACAAATAGACTTCCTCTTCATACGTGATGGGAAAGCACTATAGATTTCTTTGTCAGCAACAACTTCAAAATGATCCCACTCCTCATGGACTTGCTCCTTATGTTTTGATAGTATCTTTCTAGATGGTGATTCTTTGTGGTTCCCAAGTGACAAAAGACAGAGGTCTTTGAGATAGTGGAAACTTCTTTTAGATGTTTGGAAGATACATGTTCACCTTTATGACTTAGCCTTTCAAACACCGAGACCGGAGGGGTTGAGCCTCCAATGCAATCAAACATTGAAGCCTGTTGTTTTATTTTCTTTCCCTTAACTTCCTTCATCTCCTCTACTGAGGTGTGTTGTGATGAAGATATCTCTTTGCTTCTCTTAGATGAAATTCGAAGAGGCTCTGCCAAACTG
Organism: Nicotiana otophora; assembly: GCA_000715115.1. NCBI lineage: Eukaryota > Viridiplantae > Streptophyta > Magnoliopsida > Solanales > Solanaceae > Nicotiana > Nicotiana otophora. The sequence goes on along the minus strand of AWOL01S0027902.1, from coordinate 137,935 downwards.
AATCCCAACCCAAACTTTGTAGTGGCGACGTAGTGCCCTTGCTTTCTCAACTTCATTCGGGACTCATTGAGCCCATGTATCTTTTCACCAGTGACTTCGTCTTTGAGTTCTCCTAGTCTTGATATATTGGAAAAGTCATAACCAGACTTTTCAAGCAGTATGAAGGCCTTGGGATCATAGTGCCCTTTTATTTTATCATCTTGGAGATTGCCTTTAGTAGACTCACAAGTCATGTATGGGATTTGTGCAACTGGGACAGTCATATGCTCCTTCAAATGTTGGATATCTTTGTGACTCATTTGCTTCTTTGGAGTACATTCGTGTAACAAAGGTTACCCTTTCTTTCGACGCTCACGTGGAACATAGCATAAAACTAGATGCTCCTTATCAGTCTTTGTCTGTATTTCACCTTCAGATGATGATAGCTTAATGGAGACTTCTTCAGTTCTCTTCTTAGGCAGTTTGGTGGTAGTCCATTGAGCCTCATTTTTTTCTTCTGACTTGACATCAACTTCGTCGACTGATGATGGTTTCTCCACACTCGGTTCACAAGAATCTAGTTGCATCTGCAAAGTATGACTCCGTCTTAGTGAAAGTATTGATGTCTGTGTCAATTTTGACTATCTCTCCATCCCTTATGTACTTCATACATTAATGCAAAGTAGACGATACCACTCCATTCTCATGAATCCAAGGACGTCCAAGCAGTAGGTTGTATGATATTTTAGCATCTATGATGTGAATCAAGGTGTTTGACTTCATATCACCAATGGATAGTCCTACACGGATCATACCTATGGCTCGTTGTCCTCCTTGGTTGAACTTTGGATTGCTAGGTTACTTTTGGATAGCTCATCGATAGAGATCCCAATCTTTTTTAGCACCATCTTCGGCATGATGTTGATAGCCGAACTATCATCAACAAGTATGTGATTGATATATTGTTCCCTAATGGACTCTACAACGAACAAAGGTCTTTTATGTGGCTTAGACCCCAGTAGAAAGTCATCATATGTGAAGGAAATTGTTGCACAACATGTGACAACTTTTCCGTTATCATGATGTTCTTATGTTTTCATTGGAGCAAGCTCATCGTTGCTTTCCTTTGTTTCATCAGTACTAGAAACTACATGAGTTGCACCAGTGTGACATCCATGAAAGATTTTTTCAGGAACGAATTCATGCAATGTGATGGGCTTTCGGAACTTTGGTGATAAGGCACTATTAATCTTCTTGTTAGTAGAAAATTTGATATTTCTCTGTGGTTGTAGCCTATTCGCATTGCTCATCATCGCTCTTGGCTTAGGAATTCGTAGCCTCAAAACTGCCTCATGTTTTCGCTTCTTGTGAGTGACTAGAATCCAACCCTCATCGTCTTTGTCTTTGGAGTGATTGTCTAGATCTAGTGAACCTTCAAGAGTTTTCCTTGGAAGAATAAATTCAACGGGCTCGAAACTTCCAAATTGTAAGAAGGCAGTACTTGACACGTTCTGCAACCTTGAACACTTCTTTTCCTTGAGCGCGATACTTGCATGATTTGATTATGTTGTTTCATCCATGTCTATGATGATTTTTCCTTCACTTATAAGGGTCATGATTTTGTCATTTAGGACGAAGCATTTCTCTGTAGGGTGGCTAATGACGCGATGAAACTTGCAGTATGTCGGATCGCCAACTTTACCAATTTCTCCAGGCCTTTTTTATTCAGGGAGATCGATGACTTTCTTGGCCAGCAATTCATCGAGCATCATGGGTACGTCTGAATCTGAAAACGGATAAAAATTAGCCTCCAATTCCTTCAAGGTTGGACGACGTTTCTCTTCTTTGAGATATTGACTTGGGGTCTTATCCTCCTTGACCTTTTGCTTAGTCGTGACTCTCACAGAAGTTGCTTTCACAGCCATAGATTCTTTGGTTTGGTTCTTTGATACAACATTTTTCTTGAACTCCTTCTGATATGCGAATGGAGATGCCTTTCCATGGCTTGCGATGCTTAACTCCATGTCGTGAGCTCGCGTTGCAAGTTCTTCAAAAGTTCGCGGTTTGATCTCTTGTAGGATGTACAAAAGGCCCCAGTGCATTCCCTGAATGCACATCTCCATAGCAGATATTTCTGAAAGGTGATCCTTGCAGTCCAAACTTAATGCCCTCCAACGATTGATGTAATCCACCACGGGCTCGTCATTCCTTTGCTTGGTGCCTGTCAACTCTATCATGCTTATAGTTCTTCGGGTACTGTAAAAACGATTGAGGAATTCCTTCTCAAGTTGCTCCCAACTATCAATGGACTCGGGCTCCAAGTCAATATATCAGTCAAATGTGTTCTCTTTCAGAGAACGAACACACTGCTTTACCTAAAGGTCACCATGCGTTCCAGCATTGCTACAAGTCTTAACAAAGTGGGCAATATGTTGCCTTGGGTTTTCTTTGCCATCAAATTGATGCAGCTTTGGTGGTTGATAATTGGTTAGCATAGTTAGACAATCAATCCTCTTAGTATAAGGCTTAGAGTAGTACAATGAACTTTGTGATGGTCCGCCGTATTGAGCTCTGATGGTGTTTGTTATCATGTCTTGCAATTGTTGGACAGATAACACCGCAACCGAAGTGGATTATTGTTCTATCTGAATGCTGAACTTGGCAAGGGATTCCCCAACAACCGTTTTTTGCGAGGTGAAGATAGGTGAACGAGTAGGGGCATGCCTTGACTTTCCAGGTGAATAGGCCTCCAATTTATTCATGAGTTGAGCGATTTGAAGGTCTTTCTCTTCAACAGATTTCTTCAAGACTTTTATAGTCTGTTCCATCATGGCAAACTTTTCGCCCGCGTTAGTTGCGTCAGTCATCAAGGCGTTGACTTTCGTTGAAACTGGAGAATCCACTAAATCCTCAAATCCACCAAGGTTTGGGGCTGTTTGAGAAAGTTCGTCAAATAGCGAGAATGGGGTATTGCCCCAAGAGATTGCGGTTGCGGACGTTATATGAGATTTGTTATTATTTGCCATCTCCAAGGAGGCAAAGTATTCGGATCCATCCAAGCCACTAGCATTAAACTTGCTTCGAGTGATTGGGCCAACATGACTGAGCTCAGTGGGTGCGGTAGCAGTTGCATCTTTGCATGAAACATCATAGCACTTGCGGAAAGCCATTGTAGCAGTAGATATGAAGTTTGCAATTTTCAACTTGCAAGAGGAAGAGATGAAGGGAAGAATTGGTCCCACCGAGCGTGCCAAAATTTGTTCACAGCAATTTTTCGTAGTGCGGAAAATAAACTGCAATAAAAATAATATGAAGAAAAAGAGATTTTATTGATAAATATTTGTGAGTACAATTTTATGTATTCCTTGATTCTCCTCTCTAAATTTCTCCGTGATTCGAGGGCTTGAGAAGCATATTTCTCGAATGTAGGACGATGCAGACCTCCTTGTAATGTATTTAATCGCCAAGAACGTCGAGCAATACTTTGTTGTTACGGGTTGATCTCTGGGAAGAACTCTATTGATCACTCATTTGTTGAAGAACTATGCACTTAATGATTGATCTCTCTATTTGTGGATGCCTTCACTAATTGCGGAATGTTCTTCTCCAACTCTGAATGTCTTGAGAGTTTTGTAACCCCTCTATTTATAGTTGTAAAGGATGGAATGAATTCTCTTGCTTGATTCTGATTGGCCCATGTCATTTAGCCACTTGGTGACCTGTGGTTAGTTCTTACTTTTTGACTTGGATTGCCACATCATTTAACACGTGGCGTCATCTTTTTGGCTTGCAGTTTGACGAGATATGCCATGTCACTTGACACATGGCATGAGTCTGGGCCTTAAGATGAAATGAACCTTGGGCTCGAAAATAATAAAATGGACTAATTTAACCTATAAAGCCCAAATTAATTATTTAACCTCTCTAACTTCATAAGCTAAAGATAAGGTCTGCATTCAAACTACCCTCCCTAGACCCCACTTGTAGAATTTCACTGTATTTGTTGTTGTTGTTGTGATGCTCTTGGCTCAAGTTGCACGAAAGTTTTCTGTTTTCTGTTGTCGGGAACACCATCATTGGATTTAGAGAGCAGAAGAATTTGTTCTCTCTTTGATAAGAAAAGAATCCACACAATTGTATATTCATCAATTTTGATTAAATAGATTTTCTTTTGAAGGAAAGCCCTGGAGTAATGGTAAAGTTATTTTCGTGTGACTTATAGATCATGAGTTTGAGTCGTCGAATAAGCCATTAATAATTGTGTCAGGATATAGGGTAGGCTGCCTACATTATACCATTGGGCTGTTCTTTTTTATTCTTAAACATATTAAGGTGGGGAAACAACATTGTTGCCATCAAAATCCAACATGAAGAGGTCCAAGTCTTTGCCACATTTAGACCTTATTTAAAGCTTATTAACAAACAAAAAAAGAAAAAAGAAAAGGAAGAGTCCTTTTATACTTTCTAGTTCATAGCCAAGAGGAATGGAGGTCCCTTACTTTGAGTTTTAAGAGAGAGAGTAATATCTTAGTATCCTTCACCTTGTAACTTGGCCAGAGTTCGTCCCACTATTATGTAGTCGATCATTTTCTTTAAGAAAAAAGAAAGTATATACTAACTTGTTGTGCAAACTCCGTGTAACATCTTAGACAAATCTCATATTGACAAAGCATGTTTGGTCATATTGAAAGCATCTTAGATTTCAATAACCTGATTTTAAAGCAGGTGGGCTTAGACTCAAAGCAGATAATATCACTACTCTATTGAACTATCACATATGGTATAAAGCTACTATGTGTGCAAGCTTGGATGACTGTAGGGCGAACCTCATTAAGGACACTAAGTCCCTAAAAAAATGGTATATTGATATGTAATATCCTAGCTAGGCAAATCCTACACCAACAAAATTAGGAAGAAAAAAAGGCGTGGATAAGCAAAGAAGATAACCATAAATTCTAGTGATACGTTGTCACTTGTGGGAACCAATACAATCAGTTATTAATTCTGCGCGCCAAAACAGTTAAATGAAAGAAAGATTCACATTGAGTTAAAATAAAAGCTGCAGCAGATAATTTCTTTAAAAACTGTTTAACTTATTCGTCGTGCATTTACATCTATGTCATCGGCCTTCTTCGTCATGAGTTATCGTCAACTCTTTGTTGGAAGTGCTGTACATCTTAGAAGATGAAGAAGATGTACTACGAGCAGCAGCGTTTCTTCGCGTAATAAAAGATGGTTGATTTGGTCGCGGAAGAGTCATGCTTTCACCTCCAAGCATAAGAACTACATTTGACATTGTGGGACGATCACCTTGATCTTCTTGCACACATAGAAGTGCAACATTTACGCACTTTATCACTTCCTTGTCATCGCACGATTCTACAATAGTTTGATCTATTATGTCTACTGCCTTGTCTTTCATCCATAGTCTCCATACCTATGATTCATAATTTGAGTCAGTACTGGATTTAAACAGAACCAATTAATGAGGGAAATTATCGGTACCTACATAACCTGTGAGGTTTACATCTTCAAAAAATTCCATGTTTCTCTTCCCACTTATGATTTCGAGTACAACAACTCCAAAGGCAAATACATCGGACTTGATAGAAAAGAGTCCTTCCAACGCATACTCCGGTGACATGTAGCCACTGTTTTTAATGTTCCAAAATAGGAATTGTGAAAACCACACAATGAGACATCAGAGAAAGTAAACATATAGTGAAATAATAGCAAGTTTTATTCTTCTTTTCACCAAAGAGGTATCCAATCTAAGGTGTAAAACCAAGTTTTAGATATTTTGCTATCCAAATTAAAGCAGAAAACAGTACTCAGAGACTTACTAAGTTCCAACAACTCTGTTAGTATTAGCTTCTGTACTTTTGCCTTCAATAATCCTTGCCAAGCCAAAATCTGATATTTTGGCATTCATTTCTTCATCTAACAATATGTTGCTTGTCTTTAAATCTCTATGAATGATCCTTAGCCTTGAGTCTTGGTGAAGATAAAGAAGCCCTCGAGCAATATCCAATATAATTTCAAAACGAATTCTCCAGTCCAATAATTGGCAGAATGTATGATCTATTTGCAAAGTTTATTAGGTTAACTTAAGAGAATCAATCCGAAAACTAATTGCATAATACATTATATTAAAAATAGTTTTGAGGTACACTAACCGAATATAAACGTATCCAAGCTTTTGTTGGGCATATATTCATACAATAAAATCTTTTCATTTCCCTCAACACAATAGCCAAGAAGCCTGACTAAATTTCTGTGCTGCAGTTTGGCAATTAACATTACTTCAGTTTTAAATTCTTCAACTCCTTGTCCGGAATGACATGACAACCTTTTCACTGCCATGTCTGCACCTTCAGGAAACTTACCCTGCATGTACAATGTTTTACAAGATTGTTGTATAACGAGAATAAATGAATCCAAATGGTAAAACAACTAACGGAGCAAAAGAAAGGCAGAAGAAAGTAACCGAAAACCTTATAAACAGGTCCAAATCCACCTCGCCCGAGCTTAGTTGCATTCGAGAAGTTGTCTGTAGCAACTAGTATGCTATTCAAGCTGAAAAATGGGACATCAATCTGTCTCTTATCATCTTCAGTAATCAAATCTTCATCGAAACTTCCTCTATGAGGCAAGTACTCCATAGGATTCCCCAAAACAATTTCTCTGGCTTCTAAAATCAAACCAATTAAGCAATTAGTAATGAAATTAGTCATAATTTATCTCCAACACCTGAACTTGAGAAAAGCCAGATGAGATTTCTCGATCGTTAATTACCTGTACTTCTTGCTACTCTTTTGTTCAGGTAAATTATATAACTAGTGGCACACAAGATTATAACTCCGAGAATTACAGAGATGGAAATAACAAGGGCTCTCTCATGATTCCGCGAGGGTGCCAGCTTTCTGTTTAGTGGTACTTGTATTGCAAGTTCTGAAGCAAATCAAAGAAATGAAACATGAAATATTTGCCCAAAAAAAAATGAAAAGAAGAAAAACCTTTGGTAGGAGGGAGCAAAATAGTGACTAGTGGTGTCAAAATGGTTAAAAGAAAACAGTTAGTGACACACACCTGAGACTAAGGTACAATTTAAGCTCAAACCATTCCATTTATAATCAGGTTTGCATATACATCTTCTATCTCCTAGTTCTGTTATATTGCAAGTTGAATTTGGCCAATCAATGCAGTCTTCTGAAGTAGTACAAACTGGCTCCAATGGTGGTTTCCAACTGATCAATATTAAATCGTTCCCTCGACTTAAAGGTTCTGAAGTAAGATGCTTTTTGGCATGGTAACACCAGTCTATCGCCTTAAAAGGTGACGACTGGTTGAGCCGAAAAATTTCTGTCACTGGCCCTTTGTCATCACAATTACCAACAGACTCATTATGTGCAGCTTCTATAACAAACGTTCTGTTTCCCTTATTAAAGTTAACAACGGTATAGTTGCCATTCATTGTCTGGAAACTTACTTGACCAGCTAAATCATCACATGAGAAACTATAATACAAAGGATCTCCACAATCTGGTCCGATGCTTAATGGATATGGTATTAGGTTTGTGCCACAAGGCTTGCAATCTCTCGCCGTTGCTTCTGGAAAGCCAAAAATAGAAAGAAAAACAATATAGTACAATTTGTGGTCAACATCAGCTTCTTATTTATACTGTCAGTGTACATAAGTTAAATAGAAAAATGAAATACCAATATTGGACGTGGCAATGCGGATAGAGAGGTTGAAGCCACCACTATAGTTCTCCTGGAGATTCTTGAGAATAGACAGCCAAATCCCACATACAAAATTATCATAAGTATAGGCTTGGCACGTGCAATTGCGTAAACAAAGTCTCCTGCAGTCGTCGCTGGTATTAATCTTCGTATGTAACTCGTCTGGACTAGCAAATTTCATTGACCTCAGATCCAAGAACGTGTCGAGTTTGTCTACATTGTCTTCTTCGCAAGAGTTAACTGACATCCTCGAACAACCACCTGAAAATTCTCCTGCTCGTAAATTTTCTGGAGAATCAGGCTCAAATCCAGGCAAACATTTGCATACTGATGACACATTGTTGCTGTTGCAAATGCTAAATTTCCCACAATTTTTATACACATCACATGTATCTTTTGGCGCTAACCACATCAAAGACCATCGCGTACTCTCCTTATCCCAACTATAGAATTGTATTTCCCCGGAAGAGTTCATTAGGAGTCTAGTATTTTTGAAAATGCTGTTGGCATAACTGGAATCCACAATGTTAGTCTCTGTGAAATTGGATAACATGTAAGCGATATACGCGGGCATTTCACTGAAACTGAAAGGTTGAGAAGTACTTAAATTTACAGACCCTTTCCAGTAAATGCCACTACCTTTATATATGAGATATTTCTCGTTGTTTGCTTGATCTAATTGGAATCTGTAGTTCCCACTTCTGAAGTCAGTCAACTTCAAACCCCTATCCATTTTCATTCCAGGAAGAAAAGTATCAGTTGGATTCAGAAAACTTTGCCATAGTTTAGCTCCTGATTCATCAACTAAAACCAAGTTCCCTGAATCCAAGAGCTCTACTCTCCTTTTTGAAGCACTAATTTCTAGTTGTGTGGAGAAATAAGCGTGTGCATTATATGAATTCCACACTTTGAGGTTACCATCTTCGGCAACAGCAACAGAAATATCCTCATTCTTGATTCTTGAAACTGGAATTGGCTTATTCAAATTTGCAACCCATACAATGGTTTTGGGACTCAAATTGTAATACCATATTCCAACATATCTATTAAACTGATCTCCGTCATTAGAATAGAATCCCATTTCGAACTTTTTTCCAGTAGATATGAGAGTTTCTCCATTGTCAACTAACTTACTGCTTCCATTGATGGTATTCCTTGCATCACATTTTAAGTGACACGAAATAATCAAGAGGGCAAACAGCAGAAGGAGAAAATTACTAAATTGTATATGGCTATGCAATTGAGCCGAGGGCATTTTTTTATGGTATTTTAGTAAACTGAAAAGCATTCAAAGGGGTAGCTCTATTTCACTTCACTGGAAGAGCTTACATGACTAAATAATTAACTGAGACAGTTCCGGGTTAATTCCGACAGCGCTTTAATTTCCATTGACAGCTTTTTGCCAAATTGACCAAGTCAATGGTCGTTCTTTTATTTTTCTTATTAAATTCATTTTTTTTTCCAAAATTCACTAGCCAACTAATACATCTAGTGGGCGTTTGGCAATAAGAAAGGTAAAATTCCAAAACAAAAATAAAAACAATTCAAGTGAAAATGATATTTGAAAATTAGAGTTGTGTTTGGACATGAATATAATTTTGGGTTATTTTTAAAGTTTTATGAGTGATCTGAGTGAAAAGTTTTTAAAAAAATAACTTTTTGAAGTTTTTCAAATTTTCGAAAAATTCGAAAATTTATCTTCAAGTTAAAATTGGAAATTTTATGGCCAAACACTGATTTCAAAAAAAAAAGTGAAAGTTTTTCGGAAAAAAGTGAAAAACTTCTTATGTCCAAACGGGCGCCTAGTCTAGGGTGGAGGTACTCTTGGTGGTAAGCAGGGGTGTCAATGGTTCGGTTCGGTCGGTTATTTTATAAAATTTGTACCATACCAATTTTTCAGTTATTCTATTATATATAACCTNATTCGGGAGAAGGTGCATGTCGCTCCCATTGATGACAAGATGCGGGAAGCGAGGCTTAGATGGTTCGGACATGTTCAGAGGAGAAGCCCAGATGCTCCGGTACGGAGGTGTGAGCAGCTAGTGGTGGAAGGCATGAGAAGAGGTAGAGGGCGGCCTAAGAAGTATTGGGGAGAGGTGATCAGACAGGATATGGCGAAGCTCCAGATTTCTGAGGACATGACACTTGATAGGAAGATGTGGAGGTCGAGTATTAGGGTTGTAGGTTAGGAGGTAGTTGAGTCGTGCATTACTTCGTACGATTGTGGGACTATCCATTTAGGGGTTTTGTCTAAGATAGCTAGTGCCAATATTGTGACTTACTATTTCGCTTTTAGTGTATGTCCTATTTATTAGTTATCGCTGTGCTTTGCATCCTTCCTATGGATTTCACGGTGCTCTTATTTTCTTATGATTGTTATGGCGGTACTAATATTGTCTCCCTTTCCTTTATCTCCCCTCTCCCTTTGCTTTGCATCTTTATTCTGAATTTCATGGTATTGCTATTTATCTTATGAGTGTTGTTGTGATACTAATATTATCTCTCGCTTTTTTTTTTTTAAGCCGAGGGTCTTTCGGAAACAGCCTCTCTACTCCTTCGGGGTAGGGGTAAGGTCTGCGTACATACTACCCTCCCCAGACCCCATTAATGGGATTCTACTGGGTTGTTGTTGTTGTTGTTGTTGTCTATTATATATAACCAAAATTAGACTTTTTGAAACCGTCCCAATCATATCGATTTTTCTTCGGTATCGGTACGGTTCGGTTAATTTTTAGTATTTTTTTAAATAACATGTAAAAGTCACTAGTAGAAGTAGAATGCAATAACATACGTATTTTTATAGGACTTAGCAAACTATCTAAATATTTTTATATTTTAAAAGGTATTGAATTAAGAAAATATGAAAGTTGGCTAGACTAGAGTATAGATCCATCAACTACTCTATAACAACGTAAAAGAAATTAAGTAAATTAATATAAAAATATATAAATCATACGAGTGGAAAGATATTAACCAAGCTGAGACTTGGACTCAAGAATAAAATCTATAGAAGATTAAATATTCAAAACGATAAATCTAAATCATACTAAAGGAAACATATTTAATACATTATAGCTTGCTACTCATAATCGCTACAATACCTTGTGTCTTGCTAGTGAATATGCTTAAAATAATTTAGTTTCAATAAGAGTAACATAATAGGTTTGAGAATTAGGATTTTGAGTTTAATTACTTGTTGGCTTGTAATTGTTTTCATAATTCCAAGACCCAAGGAAAAATTTAGAGCTTTATTATTTTTAAACTTAATATATAAATATATTTTTCACATATAAATTTATACGGTACGGTTCGGTATTTTTCGATTTATTTTCATAAAATAAAAAACTTCCCTAATTATCGGTATAGTTATAAATTTATATAAAAACCTAAGGTTTTATTAAAAGAAACCTAAAACTCGGTTCGGTTCGATACGGTTCGGTCGGTTTTTAAATATTTATTAACACCCCTAGTGGTAAGTTCCGGAAGTTAATTAGTTCTTGGATTACATCATCCATCCGAAAAGCTTTTAGCTATGTATTTTTGGGATTAAACTAATTCTTCAAAAATGAAATTTAATTTGAGTATTTCATTGTATGAATATATCGTTGGGAAAATTAACTCCCACAAAAATAATATTCACGATATATGACTGTAATAAATGCGGATTACTAAAATACAATAACCAACGGTAATAATAGGAGAAACAAGAACACCAGATTTTTACGTGAAAATCCCTTATAAATAAGGGAAACACTACAGCTCGAGAGGAACAATTGATTTTCGCTATAGCAAGAATTTTCCAATTTGTGGTACCTAGTAAAATACTCCAAGACCACTAAACACTCAAAAGAAATAACCCTCTTTTGATTTTTCTATCTCACTACAATCCCGCTCAAACTCTTTATATTTTTCCTCACATAGTATTTTGCTTTTACTCTGTAAATCACTTTCTTTCTCTTTGTTTGGTGTGTCTTACAACGAGAGCAATGCACATATTTATAGTGTTTAGGATTACTTCATTGATGTCATCAATGATGTAATGAGCTTGGCAAGAGTAAAATATTTATAGCGAAACCAAGAAAATATTTGTCATAAAATCTTTCTTACTATTCCTTTAGTTGGCTTGACATTTCAAAGCCAAAGAAAGATGTCTTCCTTTCACATGGGATGGACTCATCATATATTAATAAGACATTAATTAAGTACTACTGAAAAATATTACTCCCTTTGTTCATTTTTAGTTATTCATCTTTTACTTTGCACTCCCTTTAAGAAAAAATAAATGAAGTATGTGAACAAGTAAAAGTGAAAATATACTTTTAGTATAGTGGACAAGTAAAAGTGAATGAAGTGAGTACTACTATAAAATATCGGTAAATTGTTTCAAGATATTATTTCCTTTATTTTTTGTGATTTACTGTTTGGTTTGAATTTCACAAAAAAACTAAAAGATATGTCGAAATTTATATAATTGTAGTACTATTTATTGAGTAAAATATAAGCCATATGTTATGAAAATAATTATAATGTGGATGTTCATTTATTACTCCGCTATAGATAATCTTCCTAGATTATCCGTTTGGTACTATATTGAAGTTTATCTACAACCAGTTGATGCAGGCAGGTTGCAAGTAACTCAATGAAATGATTTGCAGCAGCTTCTTATTAAACAGGCAGGTTGCAAGCAACTCATGCAGACAGCTTACAAGCAGCTCAAGAAAAGTCTCGCAGCTGCTTCCTTTCTTCTATAAATAGAGGAGTTTTCAGTTCATTATGAGCATGACTTTGAAAGTTGAATAAAAATATCAATCTCCCTCTATACTTGTTTTCGATTTATTTACTTTACAATCTTTATTTTATAGCACGTTATCAGCACGAGACTCTGCCATTTTGAGCATTAATTTCTATTTCAGTGTTCATCTCCGATGTAAGGCGACACTCTTATGTCCGTGGTCAGATCTTGTTCATTCCGAGTATCATAAGACAGATTATATCCTTGAGGTGGTGAATTTTTCTTCTTGGCAGTAGTGATGTAGATATCACTTACATATAGAGTGGCCAAATTTGCGTAATTTAATTTGAGTATTTTGCTTATATTTTAATATCTTTATCATTGCTTTCTTGGTTATATATTACATATACAGTACCTATTCTGGTATTTATTTTCATCCTTATTATCTTAATAAAAGATTACAAAGTGGATAACATTGTTAGATCCACTTAAATTCCAGCAGAGTTTGCAAGAAATATACAACCATCAGAAGTGGTTATATTTCGTATATCTCATTGTAACTAAATTGTGTTAACCACCATAAGTGATAATTTAGGCTTTCTATGGTTACAATTAAAGATAAGCTAGAGAAATATTCTCTATATTACATGCACGCCTCGATTTGCTCCTGAAGTAGTAAATATTTTAAAAGAGGTTGAAGCATCACAATTTGATGTGATTAATGCGCGCTCAGATAATTATGTTCGATTTTTCTGAAGGATGAGAATTTTTGATAAATATTAATCTATTCCCTGAAGTGAATATGATAATATTAATAAAGTCGTAAATATGAACGCGCTCTTGATGTAAATATATTACAATTCACCTTCATAAGAGTTAATATGATCGAGAGAATATATACTCAATATTTCGTATTTTAAATTTGCTCCTGAAGAAGTAACATAATTGAAATTATCTCCTGAAGTAGGAAAATATTTTAAAGCAGTTTCTTTATGTGCTTAAATAAAATAATGAGCTATTCAAAGTTATTTTTGAAGCACATTTTCATTCCCTGGAGTGAATGAAGAAATATCACAACTCACATCCTGGAGAGGTAGAATAATAGAGGATATAAATATTATTTTTGTAGCATAAAGATCATTGCCACACGTACTTGTTGTACGTAAAACATCTTGGATAGTTTTATTAAGTATCATTCTAAAGCAAAAGTATTCTTGTAGAATGCTTTCGACTACAACCACATTAATATATTATGGTTAGTTATTGAGTTCCCCGAAGGAAATAGCAATTCGTGTATCTTTCCTTAAAAGATGCAATGATTATGTGGTTGCCGTATTGATACAAAATATTCAGATGTTAATGATATTTCTCCTTGAAGGAGATATTTGTCACAAAGTTAGTGGTAGAAATATTAAAATTAATAATTTTTGTCATTTATAAATTTAGAATTAGCTTTATATTGTTTATTTGATTATGATTTTCTCTCGTGACACCAGAAGTGTCTGAGCAATATTTGGTAGTACAACAAAAGCTCCTGAAGAGCTAACTGTTTGTCTTGAAGACATATGACACCAGTAGTGTCTGATAAATATTAGATTGTGGATAATAAATGAAGGCTCTTGAAGAGCTTATATTCAAATATGCCATTCATATTATATGATTATGGTCAAAATATGTGTTGTAGTAAACCCGAAGTTTACTAATATACATGGCTATCATACTGAGACTACAAATGATTGAAAGATTGAAAATCTTCATGTTTCCGCTATCATATGGGGTAAATATGTATGTGAGAAGTGACCCGCCTTATTCTTCAAATTTGTACTACATCATGTATCACAATATACCAGAAGTTTACTAATGTAAAAGCAGTCACAGTAAATCAGAAATTTACTGATATAAAGTAGCCACAGTAAATCAAAAGTTTACTGATGCAAAAGTTCATGCCATAGTAAACTAGAAGTTTACTTAGAGATATCACATGTCATGATAAACTTGAAGTTTTCATTTGTCATTTTTAAATGAGCTATTTGAGAATTCAGATAAGCATATACTAAAAAACTAGAAGATTCTTCAAGAATTCTTTTGTATTACTTGTTCTCATAATGAATTGATTATACCAGCTAAAGTTGGAACTAAAATTCTTGAATTCTGGAATATATAAAAAAGGTGAATATGGGCTCATTCACCTATTATATGAACCACTTATAGATGCATATATGAGATGGTTACATATGTGTTTATTGTTAACCTGCAGTTTGGCATTTGAAATTGCCTTTCTCAAGTAAGAGCATAATGTTTCATATTATGAAATCAAGATAGTTCATCTTGATGATGCTGGTTTATATCCAAACTAGTTTAGCATTGAATACCTCCTATTAATGGCTAAATTATTTCTTATGATAACAAAGCCTCATGTGTTGGTTTAAGATTTTCTAAATTGCATGCAACAACACTTATATGCATCTGACCAACAAATATGATAAGTCATCCCCTCACAATTGGTTTAGGATCAGAAATCAAATATTTGTACTATCTAATAACTTTTGTTGTGGGGTATATGATTAATTTCTCTACCACAATGCACAAAGATAGGCTTCCCAAAGAAGAATGGGGATATGAGTTAGTTTTTCTAACATTTGGGGGATGGAATAAACAACTGAAAAATATGCTATATGAATCGAATTATCATTAATATGATTCTCACTTAGAAGATAATTCAAGTCAAATGCCAGAAGCATTTGCTGATCCAAAATTAAATATCATATTTCAGCTACAAATGCTCCTATTAAAATTAAAGTCCCTGAAGGATAAAGTTTACTGCACGCATAAAGCGTAGTAAACCGATCGGTTCCAAAGGTAACAATCCTTGAAAAGGATAGGAGAAAATGATCAAAATGGTCATAATGAGGAGGAAATGAGCTCTAGATGAGCCCACGATATAACATTTCATGAAACTCCAGAAAAAGTTCAGGTACCTAAAAATAAAGAAAGTCATGAGATCTCAACAAGTTATGTCGCTTAGGAATAGATACAAAACAATAATCGACGAAATATTTGATACAATATAGTGCACAATATTGTGAGGATCAGACCAATAGTCTAGACACTTAAAGATGCCATGCCATTTAGATGCAAGTCATAACCTATATGACTCATTTGATCAAATTTACATAAAGATCCCTGAAGGATTTAAAATACGTGAAGCATATAATTCAAAGTCTCGAGAAATGTACTCAATCAGATTACAAAAATATTTGTATGATTTAAAACAATCAGGACGCATGTGGTATAATCTCCTCAATGAATTGATGAATGAAGGTTATATAAATGATGGCATTTGTGCATGTGTTTCTACAAAGAAAACAACATCAGAGTTTGTTATACGTGTTATTTATGTTAATGACATAAATCTCATACGAACTCCAAAAGAGCTCCAAAGGGAAAAACTTTGCCTTAGTCTGCAAATTGAATATTTAGCAAACGGGATCTTTATCCATCAATTTGTTTATACATAAAATATCTTAAAATACTTTTACATGGACAAAGTGTACCCATTAAGTACACCAAATGGGTGCTCGATCACTTGAAGTGAATAAGGATCCGTTCTGACCTCCAGAAGAGGATGAGGAACTCCTTGGTCCTGAAATATTCTATCTCAGTGTAATTGGTGCACTTATGTATCTTGCTAATGTTAACAAAGGTGGTGCAGATCATATTGGTTAATGCAGGTTATTTATCTGATCCCCATAAAGTTCGATCTCAAATCGGGTATGTGTTTACATGTGGAGGTATTGTCATATCATGGCGCTTCACAAATCAATCTATTGGTGTTACTTCTTCAAATCATGTTGAGATAATAGTTATTCATGAAACAAGTAGGGAATGTGTATGGTTGAGATCAGTGATTCATTTTGTTCGAGAAAAATATGGATTGGAATGTGATAAAACAAAAACCACAATATTATACGAAGACAATGTTGCATGCATAGTTCAATTAAATGGAGGATTTATAAAAGGAGATAGAACAAAGCACATTTCACTAAAATTATTCTACACACACGATCTTTAGAAAAATTGTGACATTGATGTGCAACAAATCCGTTCAAGTGACAATCCAACAGATTTGTCCACTAAATCTTTGCCAACTTTAATTTTTAAGAATGTAGTATACAAGATTGATATGTGGAGACTCAAATATTTGGATCAAGGTTTTCGTCAGGGGGAGTGAAATACGCGTTGTACTCTTTTTTCTTTACTAAGGTTTTTCCCATGTGATTTTTCTTGTAAAGTTTTTAATGAGGCAACTAGAATTGCGTATTACTAAATATGTGTACTCTTTTTTCTTCACTGAAATTTTTTCACTAGGTTTTTCCTAGTAAGGTTTTAACGAGGCACAATAGCTTTTAATGAACATCCAAGGGGGAGTGTTATGAAAATAATTATAATGTGGATGTCCATTTATTACTCCGCTATAGATAATCTTCCTGAAGAAGATTATCCGTTTGGTACTCTATTGAAATTTATCTACAAGCAGCTGATGCAGGCAGGTTGCAAACAACTCAATAAAATGATTTGCAACAGCTTCTTATTAAACAGGCAGGTTGCAAGCAGTTCATGCAGACAGCTTATAAGCAGCTCAAGAAAAACCTCGCAGCTGCTTTCTTTCTTCTATAAATAGAGGAGTTTTTAGTTCATTATGAACATGACTTTGAAAGTTGAATAAAAATATAAATCTCCTTATATACTTGTCTTCGATTTATTTATTTTACGGTCTTTATTTTATAGCACCATATACAATGTTTTTATTTTTAAAATGGAGTAATTGACACGAGGAAAAATCCGGGTCAAGTCAACTTTCAAATACAGAATTTTCTCCACCACTTAATTTTAATTTATTATTATCTCTTCCTTTATTTTCTCCATCGAACACTTATTCTCCGACCACAAATTACTCCAGGAATCAAAAGCTATTTGAAATATGTCATATACTTATAGTCGGTTTCAGACTTAGTAACGAGAAGTAAGGATAGGTGTAGTAAATAAATATTTTTAACATATTAATTGTTAAACCTTAAAACTAGTAAGAACTGGTTTTGGTGCTTTAAAAATTTCCTTTAGCTAGATCATTATTAAGTCAAAGGTTGTTGTAGACTTTTCTTATATTTTGCTTTAGGAATTCGATATCCGGAATCCACGCATGACCGAGTAACACAAATTCGTGGCAAGTGTCCTCTGACTAGAGTAAAGTAATTCCTATTAAGAGATTTCAAACTCAAGATTTCTGTTTAATCGTGGAAATATTAAAGAATATCCCGTGAATCTTCTCAATAGTGTTGTAGACCTTTCCTTACGCTATAACGACAAGAAAACTTGGGTCAATGGCCATCCATTTCGTTCCTTCTCTTTTATTTATATTTCTAGTTTTTCTTTCGTTAAATGTTATTTATCGAAAATGATAGAAAGTATATCATACTTGTTTACCCATAAAATAGTACAGTTGAATTTGTTCGTGATTTCTAGACAAATGAATTATTTTAATCTAAAAAATAATGAAATAACTGATGAAATATAAAATATTTAGCCTTAGAATGTAGATAGAACGACAGAGCTAATGAGTCCGGAAATAAAATTTCCGGGCACAAGAATGATAAAATCAAAAGGCGAGAGAAAACAAATTATATTAAAATGATGTATAGAATGTATTGTAAGTTAGCTAGAAAATTCATGTCCCTTAAATTGAGCTCTTTATTTATAGTTATGTCTAGGGAAGGAAGTCCTAGGATCATGCCCTTTATTAACGTCAATTATGAGGGACATTGATGAAGATGTAACGTTAAAAATAAATGCCAAATTCCTTGTAACGGGCCAGCATCCTTAATATTGTAAAATATTCCGTATTAAATGTTATCGGGCGCAAAATATTTAATACTCTTTTTATGACCATTATTCTTTCCGGTGACAAGCGAAATAGATATGTTCGATGGCCATCTCCATTTTGTGTTTCACGTGTCCTTCCCTTAAGCAACCATGTGTCATGTCGTATATTTTCCCGTATTGCACCGTCCCACATACTAGAATGATACCATCTAAATGTCAACATTAGGAAACTGCTTGATCATATAACAAGTTTATGCTGAGTTTCACGTAATGAAAATTGGTAAATTATAGGTCGCGGCAAATTGAGGATTTAATTTTACTGTTTTTTTAGGAAGGAGTTCAATTAATCTAATGTGTGTGTATCTTTTAAAATTATTATTGTATCAGCCTAGTAAAAAATAAAGAAACTTTTATAAACCACTATTGTTTAGTGGTTATTAACTTCATATAGCTAGCATATACATAATTACTTCCTAAAGCTACTATTAGTTGTTATGAGCTTGTATTCATTGTATTCCCGCTTCTGTATTCATGAATATAGTAGCGAAATTCGCCTAAAAATAGGGGAGTCCAGTTGTGCGACTATATTCGTTGTATTCGCGCTACTGTATTCATGAGTACATTAGAGGAAATGCCCTAAAATATAGGGAAGTCCAGTTGTGCAATTGTATTTGATGTATTCACGCTATTTTATTCATGAATACAGTAGAGGAATTCACCTAAAACAAAAAGGGGAGTCCAGTTGTGTGACTGTATTCACTGTATTCGTGCTACTGTATTCATGAATACAATAGAGGAATTCACCTAAAATAGGAGAGTCCAACTGTTTAATTACGGAAAGTGGATCAATTAGCGTGAGTCACTCCTAATTTAACTCAACAAAAATAATTCTACATAAATTTCGTTGCTACTGTGTTGTATTCCATGTATTCGCACGACTGTATTTATAAATATAGTGAGGTAACCAAGAAATATGGTGTATACTATTCTATTCAATTTGACAGTCTACATTATATTCAATTCTTAGATATTCATTATTCACTATTATACATTATATTCAATTCACTGTATTCAATTCGACCGAATTCAAACAACAAAAATCACATAACACATTGATATTCGGCTGTATTTAACAATACAGACCTTCGAAATACATAAATACAAGCAAAAATAATGTATTTATACAAAAATATAATATATTTGTATCATTGTATGTGACAAAAAATAGCAAAAAAGAGAAGAAAGTTCGTCGTAAATGGCGTTTTCCGGCCAAGCAAAATATTGTATATATTGTATTAAAATAAAAAATAGAGACGAACAAAAACCATCCCTCAAATCTTCTCCGGCATAGTCATTTCCAAATCTGTTCGCTTAAGAGGATTAGCCAATAGTGGATGATGACGCCGACGATTCTGACACCGACGACGATTCTACCGATGGCCACGATGATAACGCCAACGATTCTGCTGATTTAATGGAGAAAAGAGAGGATTGAGAATCTTGTCGATAGAGAGATAGAGAAGGAAGAGAAAGAAAAAGAACATAATTGCTGTATTTCATGTTTCAATAGTAGGTATAAATAAATACATATTTTGCTACTACCTCCGTTCCAATTTATGTGAACCTATTTTGTTTTTGGTATGTTCCAAAAAGAATGACCCCTTTCTAAATTTGGAAATAATTTTGCTTAAAGTTACAATTCTACCCTTAATGAGAAGCTTTTATAACCACACAAATACTCTAAGCCCCTTTTTGAATTGTTTAGGACCACAAATTCTAAAAGTATTCATTTTTTCTTAAACTTCGTGCCCAATCAAGCAGGTTCACATAAATTGGAAAGGATGGAATATAAAATAGAAAAGTAGCTATAATTATTAATATTTTGAAATTGTTTTGATTTATAATAAATAGGGTGTAATAGTTTGCTATAGAAGGTAAAATTTCCTAAAATATAACAGATATGTTCGCATCGCAGCGACTTCGACCTCTTCATGTTGGAATTTGATGGCACAATCTTATTTCCCCACTTTAATGTATAAGAATCTAAAACAATTCTATCTTAATCAACAACAACAACGACCCAGTAAACTTTTACTAGTGGGGTATGTGGAGGATAGTGTGTAAGCAGACCTTACCCTACCCCGAGGGAGTAAAGAGGTTGTTTCCGAAAGACCCTCGGCTCAAGAATACAAAAAGACAACAAGACAAAAAGCGAAAATATTAGTATCACCCCATAAATCATAAGAAAAGTAACAACAACATGGGAACATGAAGATAGATGCAAAGCAAATGCGATAGCCAATAAATAGACCCGGCACTATGAGAAATGAAAGAGTAGTAAGACACAATATTTTTCCACTCACGACAAAAACCCTACCAGACTAGCCTGACAAAGGTACGAAGAAAGTAAAGACTCAACTACCTCCTAGCCTACAACCCTAATCCCTGACCTCCACAAATTCCTATCAAGGGTCATGTCCTCGGAGATCTGAAGCCTCGCCATGTCCTGCCTAATCACCTCTTCCCAATACTGCTTAAGCCTCCCTCTACCTCTTCTCATTTCCTCCACAACCATCCGCTCACACCTCCTTACCGGAGCATCTGGCTTCTCCTCTATACATGCGCTAACCATCTGAGCCTCGCTTCCCGCATCTTGTCATCAATGGGCGCAACACCCACCCTCGTCCGAATATCATCATTCCTAATATTGTCCATCCTAGTATACTCGCACATCCACCTCAACATCCTCATTTCTATTACTTTCATCTTTTGGATATACAAGTTCTTAACAGGACAACACTTAGTCCCATACAACAAGGTCGGTCTAACTACAACTTTATAAAACTTAACTTTGAGTATCGGTGGCACTCGCTTGTCACGCATGACTCCAGATGCTAACCTCCACTTCATCCACCCCACCCCAATACGGTGTGTGACATCCTCGTCGATCTC
>AWOL01S0027902.1:104285-115474 GCA_000715115.1 Nicotiana otophora | reverse complement strand
CCCCCCCCCCCCCCCCCCTGGATAACTGACTCAAGGTACTTGAAACTGCCTATACTTGGGACGACCTGTGAACCAAGACTCACATCCACGTCCACTTCTCTTGGCTCAGTGATGAACTTACACTCTAGGTATTCCGTCTTTGTCCTTCTCAACTTGAAACTCTTAGATTCAAAAGCATGTGTCCAAACCTCCAGCTTCTCGTTAATGTCGGCTCGCGACTATGTCATCAGCGAATAGCATACACCATGGTACTTCCCCTTGAATATGGTGTGTTAACGCGTCCATCACCAAGGCAAACAAGAATGGACTTAGCGCAGAACCTTGGTATAACCCCATAACAACCGAAAACTCTTTAGAGTCGCCGCCTAATATCCTAACCCGAGTCTTAGCCCAATCATACATGTCCTTAATCGCCCTAAAAACTCCAGAGGGAACCGACACACCTTTCGTCTCCAAGCAACTCCAGAGAACTTCTCTAGGAACCTTGTCATATGCTTTCTCTAGGCCAATAAACACCATATGGAGATATTTCTTCTTTTCCCTATACCGTTCCACCAACCGTCTAACAAGGTGTATAGATTCTGTAGTAGAACGACCTGGCATGAACCCGAACTAGTTGTCTGATATTGACACTGTCCTCCTCACCCTCGCTTCAACCACCCTCTTCCAAATTTTCATGGTATGACTTAGTAATTTGATATCCATATAGTTGTTACAACTCTGGATATCGCCTTTGTTATTTTACAACGACACCACTGTACTCCACTTCCACTCATCCGGCATCTTCTTCGTCATAAAAATAACATTAAATAACACAGTCATCCACTTCAAGCCTGCTCTATCCACACGCTTCCAAAATTCAACCGGAATTTCGTCTGGCCCAGACGCTCCGCCCCTACTCATTTTACCCATAGCTCCCACGACCTCTTCAACCTCGATGGGCCTGCAGTCCCTAAAGTCACGGTGACTCTCGGAATGCTCTAGTTCACCTAAAATAATATCTTGATCCCCTCCATCATTCAGAAGTTTATAAATATAAGTATGCCATTTCCTCTAAATTTGGGCATCCTCCATCAATACTCTACCATCGTCGTTCTTGATGCCTCTCACTTGGTCCAAATCCCGATCCTTTCTCTCTCTAGTCTTGGTCAGCCTGGATAACTTCTTGTCCCTACCTTTTTCCCTAGTTCCTCGTACATACAAGTATAAGCAGCAGTCTTAGCCTCCGAGATCGCCAACTTAGCTTCCTTCCTAGCTACTTTATACCTCTCCAAGCATGCTCACCTCTCCTCCTCACATGTGCTCCCTACTAACTTCAGGTACGCCACCTTCTTCGCTTCCACTTTGCCTTGGACTACTTCAATCCACCACCAGTCTCTTTTTTTTCCGCCAAAGACTCTCGTCGAGATCCCTAACACCTCTCTTGCAATCTCTCTTATACAACCTGCCGTCGTCTACCACATAATGTCGGCGTCTACCACATAATGTCGACACCTCCTTTCCATCTCTTGGGTTTTATCCTTGGTCAATACTCCCCACCTGATTATCGGTCTTCTTCGAGCATACCTTTACCTCTTTTTTAACATAATACCAACGTCCATCACCAAAAGCCTATGTTGCGTCGCGAGTACCTCACTCGAAATAACCTTGTAATCCTTTCACAACCCTCTGTCACACCTCCTGAAGAGGAGATAGTCGATCTGAGTCTTTGCCATCGTATTTTGAAAAGTAACCAAATGCTCATCTCTCTTAGGAAAGCTGGAGTTCGCAGTCACCAACCCAAAAGCCTTAGCAAAATCCAACAGCGAGGTACATCATTCGTTCCTCTCCCCAAAATCGAAGCCTTCATGCACCTCGCCATAACTACCTGCAGTCGACCCAATATGATCATTGAAATCCCCTCCTATAAATAGCTTCTCCGTAGGCAAATCCTGGCGCACAATCTCATCTAACCCCTCCTAGAAGCGTCGTTTAATCTCCTCACCCAGGCCTGCATGCGGCGCGTAAGTGCTGATGACGTTTAAGGTGGACTCTCCAACTACTAACTTAACAGTTATCAATCTGTCATCCACCCGTCTAACCTCAACCACAGACTCTCGCACTTTCCTATCCACCAAGATACCCACGCCATTCTTACCCTTCTGGACCCCGGAGTACCATAGTTTATACCCGTCTGCGACCCTCGACCATACCCATCTAGTCTCTTGGACACACGCTATATTGACCCTCCTCTTTCGAAGGATCTTCGCCAACTATATAGACTTATCCATCAATGTACCTATGTTCCATGACACAATTCTCAACCTATAAGCACCCTTGTTTACCTTACCTCCCTTGCCACTCACCACACCCCTAACCCATGCTCCTCCTCCCGCTCCCCCCGAGGACATGACCTCACTCGATCATCCCAGACAACAAATACTATACCAATAATAGAGTAAGAGAAATGACTAACACGCCCTAGGCGACAGACTAAACTAATAGAAGACAAGTTGTAACTACACGCACCTGGGAATTGTCTTGGTATACCCTACGGTTTACGGCCACCTAGCTCATTCACATCCAACTCCCGCCGCTCTTTGCTAACACTCGCCCGGGTTGATCTTTACTGTTTGCACGCGCACTTCTCGCTCGCCCCCAAAAGCCACCAACCCTAACCTGAAATACACACAAAATACCATGAAGCCTAATAAATAGGGGATGTCACCGCTACCACTGGTGATGCCCAGTGCAGCAAAGAAGCGCAAATAAAAGAAAGCGAATAGAGAGAGGGAACGAATAGTAATGGAGCAGAGGAAACCGATGAGGGCTATAGTAAATGGGTATTGTTGCTGCCTAGTGAAGTTTGGGAGTGGGGGAGAGGGAAAGAAGAAAGAAGAGATAGAGAGGGGATGGGAGGGAGGGGGATGTGGGGTAACCTGTTGGTGGGGGTGTTCGCCGGCGTCGGGATTCACCAATTGTTTGTGATCGTTGGGCTGGTTTTGACCGTTTGGGGGTAGGGGAGCGTTACAGAGAGAGAGAGAGAGCTCTCTATCTTAATCAAATTGATCAATATAAAAATGTGAAGAATATCCTTTATGGGGTATTTTAATTTTAAAGACATGTCAAAACTTATATCAATTTTTTAAGACAAAAGTGCTAAGAATGGGGTAGAAGGGACACTTTTGTGATTAGTGTTAATGACATCATTTTTAAAAACCTCAAAGTTTTCTTATTTATAAAAAAAGTCTCCCTCCTCCTCCACCCCCATTCCTCCTCCCACTCCTCACTTACTCCCCATCCTCCTCATCCTCCCTTTGTTCCTCCATCTCGCAACGCTCCTCTCTATCATCCCCTTGCTCTTCCATATCGCAATGCTCATCTCTATCCCCCACTACTCCTAATCCTCAAACATTTAGGAAGATGTTTCAAATATCTAGAGAAATGTTTCAAACATCTACTAAGATGTTAACATCTGTGGAGATATTTGAAATATCTGTGGAAAAAAGATCAAACATCAAAAAGAAAGAAGCAGAAGAAATATCTCGAGAGATGTTTCAAAAACGTCTCAAAATACCCTCGACATATTTTGAGACATTCCCATAAATGAGTATTATGCAAAACATCTCCCGAGATGTTACTAAAAAATGTGTCCTAAATTATTACACAAGACTTCAAAAGTCTTTTTTAGCTCATTCTTCCGGCAAACTTGTCACATGTGTCTGAAGATTGCTTGCACAAATAATATGCCAAACTTCATATAAAATTTTATAGTTCCACAAACGAATTTTTGTAACTTCAGTTGACTTAAGGCTGAAGGTGATTTTAAAGCGGCTAAAATTTATAAGTTATGATTATTGAGGGGGCTATCTGCACTTCCCCCTCAATACCTTGGGTTTCCTCTAGCATTCTCGGCGATAAGTGGCCCATCATAGCCACACATTATGTACGATCATCCAACTTATGAAATTATTGCAGAAAAATCATTAAACTTAATTGTATGTTAATAAATACACTCAACTTTATCCACCTTTCACATAATATCATTTTGCCCAGTATTGTTACCATACTGCATCTGTCTTTCTGTTTTGTAAGCCACACTAAAATGCCAAGTGGCTTTTCCATATCAGCGTTAAGAATAAATTTTACCTAAATACTTATAAATTACCTCGGTTGAATTTGTTCCACCCCTTTGCCATGTATTAATAGTATACTCCGGTAATGTTGCCATAAAGCTATGCACATTGATCCTTCTGTATTGGTTCCTCCAACATTCTAAAAGAAATTCACATACAAGTATACAACAATTCACAAAATATTTTTTGCACATATAAATGTAGAATAGATCATGTCTTCGGAATTCCGAAAAATCCCCACCTTGATCAAATATCGCCTATGATAAATTTGCTTCAGTTTCTCCACATAAGTGGGTACTACTATCATTTTTACCATAAACACACAATCAAATTAAGACAAATCTTGAAATTATAAGTCATTGAAAGGAAAACTAAATAGGCCTAGAGGAAAATTTATTTCTCTTTAAACATTCAATCCACTTCTTTTCTTAAACCAAACAAAAGAAGGGTGATTAAAAAACAAACAAATGAAAGGAACATTCAGTAGTTTCTTATCTGCCCTTTGTTTAGTTTTCCATGAAAGAACTTCAGTTTCGGTGACATTATATAATATACACGATCAAAACAAATGTCGATATGTCCGAGTGGTTAAGGAGACAGACTTGAAATCTGTTGGGCTACGCCCGCGCAGGTTCGAACCCTGCTGTCGACGTGTTAATAATTTTGTGTTATTAAGTAATACTTTTACTCTGCAATTCGCATAGAAAATAAAATATTCTGCGTTTTTGTCAAAACTTTACTGTTATTTCTTTTGGTCTCTTCATGTTGATGCCAAACTTATTGACTTTCTGGAAGTATGGTTCACAATCAGATGAAATATTCGAGGTGCCTCAGTTATTTTCTTTTGATCTTAAAATGTCTAACACATTAAAAAAGAATTCTCTAGTAAAAAATGAGGACCATTTATATACTTATGAAACTTATAAATAGATAAAGAATCAACCCTTGAAAAGATCATGGAAGAATGATCAATCCTAATTGTGACCTGTGAGGCATTATTGTTTGGAAATTTATCCATGAATTAGTGGGGAGAAACTCTTAAGAAAAGATTTAGCAAGTAAAGATGATTTTTGATAAATTCTTTTAGTTTATACAATTGTTGTAGCTCGTCAATAATAAATTTGAGACTATTAAGCTTGAGTTAAGCAAGGTTAGTCAAACTCTTTTGTTCGAAGATAAAATTAAATATCATCTTTAAGATACAATATCGCAAAAACAATATCAATAGAAAGTTAAACTTTTATGTACGAGTCGTATCATAGTTGGTAAAGGTGGACTTTGCCATGTTTTTCCATGTAAAATAAAATATCGGATGCTCATATAAGGGTACGATCAAAATACCCTCAATACATTATTATTCCTCCCACCTCACACTGTTACTAGGGCTGCTTATCGGACGGATTTGGCGGTTAATTACTCTTAACGGTTTGGCTTAACGGTTATCGGCTTATAAATGTATTAATCCGCTATTCATCCGATAAGACATCGGGCGGATTGATATCGGTTTAGCTCTTATCGGACGGTTTATCGGCCTAATTCAATCTATATTGCATGCATCAATTATTTGCTGACCGCCTAACATACAAATTCAGAATAGAAAATTACACATTGTGTCCAAACATACATGTCTGTTAACGCCTACTTAAGAATGATGTAGTGAGTCATGTGTTGTAGAGTGAAAAAAGTTGTGGCACAGCACTGTTGTTCTTCTATTAAACATAGACAACAGACATTAGTTTAAAAAAACAAAAACAGAGGTGAACCATAGACAGCAACTTAAACAATCTTGTTGTAGGGTGGGAGAATAAGCTAAGCCAAGCCAAGCCTGGGATTTTCTGATGCATAGTACGTAAGAGTTCTGATTATTTAGGAATTAGGCGTTAGAACTTAGAGATAGAGTACTGGAAGAAGTGGAAGGGTTTTTGATATTTAATATATATATATATATATATATATATTCTTAACGGGTTAACGGATTACCCGTTAAGAAAATTGAATAATCCGCCCCCAAACCGATAAGCCGTTAATAAAAAAATTTCAATTCGTTCCCCGTCCGTTAACCCGATACCAATAAGCCTTTAAGCTTCGGTTTCGGTTCGGTTTTCGCTTTTGGTTCGGTTTTAAACACCCCTAACTGTTACCGCACACGAAAGTACATTTATCATTATTAATTTTTAGCATACTCTTAACTCTATCTTTGTTTTGATTCTTTTGTTTGATTTATTAAAACTACAACGGCTGGTGTTACGCTTAAACTGGAAATATAATATGAAAAATAGCGTAATAAGGGAAAACGATGTTGTCTATCGTTTAAATTTCAAGTCAAACCATGACTATATGCGAAACCATAAATTAATGTAACATTTGGATTGGATTAGTTTAGTTCTAACGCATCAAATCATATTTCACTTATCAATTAATCCTGTAAACCATTATTTGTTCTGCCCCTAAATTGTCAATGGAAATGAAAAGGTTTTACAACGAACCATAGGCATAAACAACAACAACAAATCCCGTGGAATCTGAGAGGATAGTGTGTATATAGACTTTACCCCTATATTGTAAAGATAAAGAAGTTTTGTTTCTGATAGAATATCGGCTCAAAGAAAGAAGCAATATCAACATAAAGATAATAAGAAAACTAAAGCAAAAGAAATAACATGTAGTGTATGTGATAAAATTAGTTAGTGACGGTTGGATGAATGAGAAGGTGACACGTGGATATGAAGACAAGTAAGATGTGAGTCAGCAAGTAGTTGATACCGGTTGCAAGGATGTGACCGGTGTTGGGTGAATTCCGAAAGCAGAGTAACCGATAACAAAGATTTGAGAAGAAGAGATTTTTACATTGTTGGTCATTAATTAAGAATTATTTAAATAAATAACATTAATTTTAGTTTATTCCAGAAACAACAAATTAATTAACAATAATAGCATACTTCATGTTTGTTTACGTACAAGCAAATTTTAAAAAATAATTAATGACCCTTAAATTTAGGAACCAGTTTCGACCCTTATTTATCTATTCCCATTCTCTCTCAAAAGGTTATCCCTAATGGCTAATTCCCTACTCCTTTCTCCATGAGCGAGAAAGTAGGAACGACTTCGATGAGATCGGAAGAAGAGTAATTATAG
Source organism: Nicotiana otophora (assembly GCA_000715115.1). Lineage (NCBI taxonomy): Eukaryota > Viridiplantae > Streptophyta > Magnoliopsida > Solanales > Solanaceae > Nicotiana > Nicotiana otophora. The sequence goes on along the minus strand of AWOL01S0027902.1, from coordinate 108,224 downwards.
GAACGAGAGATTTTAATATTATTCTCACAATAATCAGATTTATTACCATGAATAAATCAGTTATATACTCAAAAATGAACATGTCAAATTATACATTTTATATTATATACCTACAATATTTTCTAAAAAATATACACAGATGCACATATATTATACCATTATATTGTCATTTATATGACTAGATATTGCTAATCAAGTATGAAATATACCAGAATTATTTCGTAAATATACCAACAATATCAAGTGCCACTTTGATTTTTTATGTATAAATTTTGTGTATTTTAATGTCTAGTGCCATCTTAATTTAAGATGTATTTTTAATGTATATATTTTATATGCCAAGTGCAATCTTAATTCATGATGTATTTTTATGTATACTTTTTGTATACATATACGTCATCTCTAATATAAGATGTATTTTAATATATATACTATATGTAAATTCAATATTAATTTTATATATATATATATATTTGTTGTAGATTTTCTATATATTAATTCAATGTATTTTATATGTATACCTTTTATATATATTGACGTAAATTAATATCAAAAGTAACAACAACAATAATAACAACAAACCCAGTCTAATAATATCGAAAGCAAGAGCTATAATTTTTGAAAAAGAAGAAAGAAGGAAAAGAAAAAATTTTAGAAAGTCAATTAAGAAAAAAAACGAATGGGACAAATTTAGAAGATCTTTTGGCTTCGGAAAACAAAATTAAGAAGGGGAAAAAATGTAAAAAAGGAAAGTTGAAGAGAGAGAAAAAAAAGGGAAAACTAATAGATGAAGAGAAAAAAAAAGCATGATTTTTGTGCAAAGAATTTATTCACTTTTCATTTAGTTTGCTTATTTTTAGAAATTAATAATTGATATCCTATTTTAATGAAAATGTGTGCTATAAATATAAATATCTTCCTGCCACAACTGTAATACCAGAATTTATGTTGAAAGTTTAGAATATATTTTTTAAAATGAGATATTCATGTAAAGTTTCCGAAGAAGAATTGATATTGGATAGCATTCAATGATCAACCGTTACATGGGATATCTGTATTTATAGTCAACCGTTATACAACCATCAATTACGGTTTTATTCTCATTCAAGAGGATCTTGTTTTGGGGATCTTATCTCCCTGATTAGAGTTATAAATAGGAGAATTAATATCCATTATCGGAGAGGAACCATTATGTACGCAAAAGCTTAAATCAACTCTCATCTTATAAGACTATTATTTGTCTTTATTCCTAAGATTGTTCTCACTTCTGTTACGAGAGAGACTAAGTTCATAACCGGGCTTGTATTTTCTTTAAATTTATTTCATAATCTTATTTATGTTCTTGTTTATTTCATATTTCTGGATCAAAGTAATTCATGTGTCTATAAATCACGTTACAAATTCAACTATACCGTTTTACGGGTAAACAAGTAATAATATACACCAAAAATAAGCAAATACAAAAAATATTATTAATACTAGTCTATATTATTATAAAAGCATGAATACAATGTTGGTTTACAAAAATAACCTTATAATATTAAACATAATAACTTACAATTAAATAACATAATCGGAATTTTAGACATTAGCCTTGTAATATTATTAGTTTTAGGACCTAATACTACATATTAAGAATCCTACATAATATATTAGCATGTAAACATAAAACATCTAGGAACACGTTAGGTTTCGTATTAATATAATTACTTTCGAGATAGAAATATATTTTTAGCCATGTAATACTAATTGCTTTTAGGATATATTTCTTAACAATTCCTATTACTAATTTAATTTGAAAACGTATTATATTGTCCTATTACTAATTTAATTTGGGTATGTGTTATATTATCCACATTTATTTAGAAAAGGTGAGCCTATATTATTATAAAAGTACGAATACAATATTAATAGATTAAAATAGTTCTAAAATATTAAATAGAATAACTCATAGGACATAACTGTATAAAACTATGTTTTGGACTATAATACCTTTTATGTTATTTTTATAATATTTAAGATTTTAAAATTAACAAAAGTTTATCTATTAAATTCTTATTAAAAATATGTAAGAAGGTTTAATAAAATTAATTTCATAAGCATTCTCCATATTGGCAAAACATTACCACTCCATAATTTCCAATATCAAGAAAAGATAAATTTAATATTAAATGGACTGCATAAAGCGTTAAAATTGAGAAAAATAAATATTTCCACGATAAAATATTTTATATTATATTGAACTGCTTTTCTACACAAATAATATTATTTTACTATTAATTTTTGTGTAATATTGAAAAATATACCGAATTATAAAAAATAACGAAGGAAATATTTAAGAATATAAATGTGTCAGAAAGAGAAAGAAAAATGATCGGTAAGAGTCAATACCACTAATGATTCTGCAAACATAAAGATCTAAAAGTGGAATGTCTGATCGATCTTTCTACTCTTTGAAAATAAAATTTACGGTGGATAAAATTATAATTACGAATAAATATTCAAAAAACGATGAACTGATATTAAGTATCTGAATCAACCTAAGATAAACTATTTTTTTATTTTATGAAAAATAATTAAATCATTCAATTAATTATTTAGCAAGGGAATCCAATTCAAGTATTTTTTTGAATTCATCATATGAGTAAAATTATTTTTCAAGCTAAAAAACAATACTTAGGGTACATAGATTTATTTCATAAAAAGAGCGTTAGAGATTAAAAAAATTAGAACACAAAGTAAAAGATGTTAGTATAGTATTAAGAATCAAAAGGCCATACAAGTGTGTGGGAAAGACAATCAAAGTTAAATCCTTAACAAGAACAAGCTTTCAAGACTATATTATAAAGAGTCAACTCTGGTATATGATAATTGGGGATTTTGACTGCTTATTAGCACCTTTTAGCTTCTGTTTTAGTCTAAAAGCATTAGACTGTGTTCCCGAAACTAATGAAACTGTGCAAAATTGCAGGAATGCCGAAAGTTTGGTCTCCCGACATGAAATCCGACTCAAAAAGGAGTGTTCCGAAATACAAGGCAATAAAGGGCGCAGAAGCACAAATGTGTGGTCCGCAAAAGAAATTGCGGACCGCAGAATTCCATCTGCGGGTCCTCAGGCTATGATTACAACACCAGCTGCCACCCCATATGCTCAACCAACTTGAGGTGGAGGTCGGGGAGGTATAGGTCGCCCTAGAGGGGGAGGTCAGGCCAGATATTATACACTTCCTGCTCGTATAGAGGCAGTTGCATCTAATTCTATTATTACAGGTATTGTTCTGGTCTGTCATAGAGATGCATCTGTATTATTTGACCCAGGCTCTACATATTCTTATGTGTCCTCTTATTTTGCTTCATATTTGGGCGTATCTCGGGATCCTTTGAGATTCCCTATTTATGTATCTATTCCTGTGGGTGATTCTCTTGTTGTGGACCGCGTGTATCAGTCGTGTTTGATTGCTCTTAGTGGTTTTGAGACCAGAGCCGATTTATTATTGCTCAGCATGATGGACTTTGATATTATTTTGGGCATGGACTGGTTGTCGCCCCATTATGCTATTCTTGATTGTCACGCTAAAACCGTGATGCTGGCTATGCCAGGTTTACCGTGATTAGAGTGGAGAGGTAACTTAGAGTATACTCCCAGCAGAGTTATTTCTTTTCTTAAAGTTAACGAATGGTTCAGAAGGGGTGTGACGCGTATCTTGCTTATATGAGAGATGTCAGTATTGATACCCCTACAGTTGAGTCAGTTCCAGTAGTGAGGGACTTTCCTGATGTGTTTCTAGTTGATCTTCCGGGCATGCCACCCGACAGAGATATTGATTTTAGCATTGATTTGTTGTCGGGCACTCAACCCATCTCTATTCCTCCATATCGTATGGCTCCTCCTGAATTGAAGGAGTTGAAAGAGAAGTTACAAGAATTACTTTATAAAGG
>AWOL01S0027902.1:76585-95977 GCA_000715115.1 Nicotiana otophora | reverse complement strand
GGGGGGGGGGGTAACAATCAAGGCGGATGGAGCAATAATCAAGAAAATCGGGGGTCGGGTTTTTAAAGGCCCTCGATGTATCAATAACCGAGCAACCCGCCTCCTTATCCTTCTCATGGTCCAAGTTTTTCAAATAATGAGATGAGGCATATTGAGAACATGTTCAAACAAATTATGGAAAAGAATGCCAATTCGGATGTCCAACTTGCCTCACGCAACACAACGATCCGCAACTTAGAAGTTAAAATGGGGTAAATCTCTCAAGCTCTAAATTCTCGTCCTAAGGGGACACTACCAAGTGACACGGTAGTAAACCCAAAGGTTGGAAACACCACGGGGCATGCCATGTCCGTTACTACAAGAAGTGGAAGAGGTGGGAATGCACCCACCTCAAGTCGAAATTAATTTGTTGATGATGAGAAAGTGGTACAAGAAGAAGAGGTCCTGAACAATGTGGTGTAATCAAATGATGAAGTTCAGATTGATATTGATGATAGTGTGGAAGAGACTCAAGAGAAGGTGAACCCTTCTAAGGATCACATTATTTACATACCGGAGCCGGTAGTGCAAAAGGCTAAGGCGCCATTGCCCAAGCCTCCACCTTCATACCCTCAAAGACTTGCCAAGGAAAATGGCAAGAATCAATTTAAGAAGTTCGTTCAAATGATGAAGAGTCTCTCAATCAATGTGCTATTAGTTGAAGCTTTGGAGCAAATTCCTAGTTATGCAAAGTTTATGAAGGACCTCGTGACAAAGAAGCGGTCAATGAATTTTGAAACTATCAAAGTCACTCATCAAGTGAGCGTAATTGTGCATTCAATGGCTCCTAAGTTAGAGGATCCCGGTGCTTTCATGATTCCTTGTACAATTGGAAGTGTCGGGTTTGCTAAGCTCTTTGTGATCTTGGGGCGAGTATCAATTTGATGCCCTATTCGGTTTTCAAGACATTGGAAATTGGGCAACCAAGACCCACCTCTATAAGATTGTAAATGGCCGATCGTACTATGAATAGACTTTTGGGAGTGATTGAAGATGCATTGGTTCGTGTTGATAAATTCATTCTTTCAGCGAATTTTGTCATTTTAGATTGTGAAGTTGATAATGAGCTGCTGATTATTCTTGGAAGACATTTCCTTGATACGAGGAAGGCTCTTTGTGATGTTGAAACCGGAGAACTCACTTTCCAGGTTGGTGATGAAAAATTGGTATTCCATGTGTGTAAGTCCATGCGGCAACCAAATAGCAATGAGGTGTGCTCTTTTGTGGACTTGGTGAGCGATGTTATTGTTGATGACACAAGTGCTATGATCAATGTTGGTGATATGTTAGAGGCCGTCTTGCTCAACTTTGATGATGACGAGATGGATGGCTTCATGGAATGTGTGAACTCTTTGCAAGGAATGGGGTCGTACAATTATGCACCCCGAAAATTATCTTTGGATCTTGAAAATAGGACAATGCCTCCAACAAAGCCTTCCATTAAATAGCCTCCTACCTTGGAGTTGAAGTCATTGCCTCCACATTTAGGTGTGAATTTCTTGGCCCCTGCTCTACTCTACCGGTTATTCTTTCCTCATGTTTGACTAACGTGCAGGTAGATTCTATATTGGCGGTGAAACAAAAGAGGAAAAGAGCTATTGGGTGTACATTGGAGGATATTCGAGACATAACCCCCGCCTTTTGCATGTATAAGATCAACTTGGAGGAAGGTGACAAACCATCTATTGAACATCAAAGGAGACTCAATGAGGCTATGTAAGAAGTTTTCAAAAAGGATATATCAAGTGGTTGGATGCTGGGGTTGTCTACCCCTCCTCCGATAGTTCGTGGACTTCTACGATTCAATGTGTCCCGAAGAAGGGGGCATGACGGTGGTCACCAATGACAAGAATGAGTTGATTCCTACAAGAATGGTAACTAGATGGCAGGTGTGTATGGACTATCGCAAGCTCAACAAAGTCACAAGGAAGGATCATTTTCCACTTTCTTTCTTAAATCAAATGCTTGATAGATTGGCCGGCTATCTTTCTATTGCTTTCTTGATGGGTATTCGGGCTACAACCAAATTCTTATTGCTCTGGAGGATCAAGAGAAAATAACCTTTACATATCCTTATGGTACTTTCGCCTTCAAGCGGATGCCATTTTGTTTGTACAATGCACCGGCGACTTTTCAAAGGTGTATGATGACTATCTTCACGGACATGGTGGCGGACTACCTCGAAGTTTTCATGGATGAATTCTCGATGGTTGGAGATTCTTTTGATGATTATCTTGCAAAGTTGGATAAAGTGTTGGGAAGATGTGAAGAAACAAATTTGGTGCTCAATTGGAAGAAGTGCATTTCATGGTCGAGGAAGGCATTGTCCTTGGCCACAAAATCTCAAAGAATGGAATTGAAGTTGACAAGGCAAAGATTGAGGTGATTTCTAAACTTCCACCTCCATCTTCGGTGAAGGGTGTGCGGAGTTTCTTAGGCCACGCGGGGTTTTACTGGCGTTTCATCAAAGATTTCTCTATGGTGGTGAACCCGTTGTATAGGCTTCTTGAGAAGAATGCTAAGTTCAACTTCGATGATGATTGCATGAGAGATTTTGAATTGTTAAAGTTCAAGTTGACAACTACTCCCATCATCACCACTCCAAATTGGAATATCCCTTTTGAACTCATGTGTGATGCAAGTGACGTAGCAGTTGGGGCTGTTTTGGAGAAACGCATCAATAGGATTTTTCACCTGTTCTACTATGCTAGTAAGACTACGAATAGTGCTCAAGTCAACTACACAGTTACAAAGAAAGAGCTCTTTTCCATTGTGTTTGCAATTGAGAAGTTCTGCCCGTACTTGATGGGTGCAAAGATCATTGTCCACACATATCATGCAGCATTCGTTATCTTATGAGCAAATTCCAAAGCTCGGTTGATGAGATGGGGTGCTTTTATTGCTAGAGTTTGATATTGATATCCAATATAGAAAAGGGAGTGAAAACCAAGTGGTTGACCACATGTCTCGTTTGGAGGAGGAGGGGAGGCCGCATGATGGCCTTGAAATTAATAACTCCTCCCACGATGAGCAAATCTGGGTTATTTCAATGAAAGAGGTGCCATGGTTCGCGGATCTAGCAAATTTCCTTGTATATGGAATCATCCCGGATGAGTTCTCTTCAAACCAAATGAAGAAGCGCAAACGGGATTGTCAAGAATATTATTAGGATAGAATATACCATTTCCGGATTTGTACGGATGGGATGATTAGAAGATGTGTACCGGAAGAAGAAAAAGGTAAAATTCTTGGGGCTTGTCATTCTTCACCATATGGTGGTCATCATAGTGGAGTGTCAGGACCCAAAACTCCCTCCGAAAAACGTCGTGACGGCACCTAGTCTCTACGACTAGGTAAGCCTATCAAGCATAAATAACAAAAATGGAAGTAAATTTTAACAACTAACGGCAACATATAATCAAATAGATGGTAACAATGCCGCTCGTCATGTACAATAACCAATGCTTTAGAAATACATAGTAGTCGCAAAACCCGGAACATCACAAGGAAACTAATATCTCTATACACCAGAGCCCAATAAAAGAAGTACATATGATAATTGACATAGGGGATCATAGAGGGGGACTCCGAGGTCTGCGGACGCGACAGATATACCTTGAAGTCTCCAACTATCACTGCTCACTGATGATGTGGCTGATAATGAGCACATGGATCTGCACACAAAACATGTGCAGAAGAGTAGCATGAGTACACCACAACGGTACCCAGTAAGTGCCAAGTCTAACCTCGGTCGAGTAGTGACGAGATCAGGTCAGGCCTACTAGTATATAATAAATAAAGCAGGGGAATATAACAGTATATAAAGAGACTGGAATTTAACAGAAGGAAAACACAGCAAAATAACAGTACAACACACGGGGTAAACAGCAGGGGATCTCCCAAGATAACGTCTCGTAGTCCCAAAGTAATTAAGCAAAGAGATCTCCCGAGGCACCGCCTCGTAGTCTCAAAAGTAAATATGCAGGGAGAACTGTACTGCCTAGTAGTCTCAAAAGTAAATATACAGGGAGAACTCCCGAGGAACTGCCTCATAGTCTCAAAAGTAAACACACAACTCAAACCGATAAATACAACAGTTAACAGCAAGAATCCTACAGTTAAGACTGATAAAGAACAAGGAAAAGCAGGAAATCAACTAGGCGTGCTGCACAAAGTTCAAATAAGCAGTTAAAGCACGTAGACATGCGATATTAAACCAAACAGGATAACTACACATATTCATATAACTCAATTAAGAATGGAAACATATTACTACTCAGTAAAAATTGGTTTTTTCAACAATAGCCCGTGTACGCACTCATCATCCCGCGTACACGCCGCTCACATATCACAACAGTACCAAATCCTAAGGAAATTTTCATCACAGAAGGTTAGGCAAGCCACTTAACTCGAACCAAGCTCAATCAATCCGTAAGAATGCCTTTTCCTCGATTATCCAACTCCGAATGGACCAAATCTAGCCAAACACAATAACATACCATAAATACAACTATAATAGACAAATCTAATTAATGAAATCAAGACTTTAACAAGAAATTCAAAACTCGCCCTAAAAAGCCTCCCCTGGCCCACGACTCGAAATCGGGTAAAAGTCACAAAATATGAACACCCATTCACTCAGAGTTCACGCATACCAAAATTATCCAAATTCGATATCAAAATCCCAATCAAAACTCAAAAACTTAGTTGAAGAACTTCTCCCATTTTTCCCTAAATTTCTCAACCAAATTCCTTAATTAGATGATGCAATCAACTATAGATTAGTGGAATATAACCATAAACGAGTTAAGAATCATTACCCCAAAGTTCTCCGGGACCGCTTCTACGATCAGGTGGCCACACTTGCGGACAATGGTCTGCTTCTGCGGTTTTCCCCGCGCATGTGGTTCATGTAGCGCATCTGTGGACGTCGCAAATGTGGCATTTTTCTCGCACCTGCGACCCCTGACCAAACTTCCCAACTTCGCTTCTGTGCTCCTCAATTCGCCCATGCGTTTCCGCATCTGCGACCAACCCCACTGCAGGTGCGATGACACCAGAAGTTGAAAAACTTCAACAGTTACACAAGTCCAATTTTTCGACCCGTTAAGCATCCGAAACACACTCGAGACACTTGGGACCTCAATCAAACATACCAACAAGTCCTAAAACATCATACGAACTTAATCTAGCCCTCAAATCACATCAAACAACACTAAAAAGACGAATCGCCCTCCAATTCAAACTTAATGAACTTTAAAACTTCTACAACCGATACAGAAACCTATCAAACCACATCCGATTGACTTCAAACTTTTGACACAAGTCATAACTGACAATACGTACCTACTCCAACTTCCGAAATCGGAATCTGACCCCGATATCAAAAAGTCCACTCCCGGTCAAACTTCCCAAATATTCAGCTTTTGCCATTTCAAGCCTAATTTAGCTACAAACCTCCAAAACACAATCCGGACACGCTCCTAAGTCCAAAATCACCCAACGGAGCTAGCAGAACTGACGAAACTCTATTTCGGAGTCGTCTTTACATAGCTCTAACTACAGTCAAAATCCTAGAACTTAAGTTTCTGTTTTAGGGACTAACTATCCCAAAACACTCTGAAACCACAAACAAAACCTCCCGACAGGTCACATAAGTAGAAAAAGATATAGAGGAAGCAGTAAACAGGGGGGTCGGGGCTATTACTCTCAAAGCGACTGGCCGGGTCGTTACATCCTCCCCCTCTTAAAATAATTGTTCGTTCTCGAACGAGTATAGAGACATACCTAGAGTGTTGAAAAGATGAGGATAACGGATATGCTTATCACGCTCGGTCTCCTTAGTCGCCTCCTCGACCGACTGACCTCTCCACTGAACCTTCACGGAAGCAATGTTCTTTGACCTCAGATTTTGAACCTTCTATCCAAAATAGCCACTGACTCCTCAACATAAAATAAATCCTTGTCCAACTGGACTGAGCTGAAATCCAACACATGAGACAGATCGTCATGATACTTCCGGAGCATCAAAACGTGGAATACTAGATGAGCTCCTGGTAGACTGGGAGGCAAGGAAAGCTCATAAGCAACCTCCCAAACTCGTCGTAACACCTCTAATAGGACAATAAACCTTGGGCTAAACTTTTCTTTCTTCTCAAACCTCATGACACCCTTCATGGGCGAAACCGGGAGCAAGACCCACTCTCCAACCATGAATGCAATATCGTGAACCTTCCGATCCACATAACTCTTCTGTCTGCACTGGGTTGTGCAAAGTCGAACCTGAATCACCTTAACATTTTCCAAAGCATCCTGAACCAAGTCTGTACCCAATAGCCTAGCCTCACCTGGCTCGAACCAATCCACTGGAGACCGACATCGTCTACCATACAGAGCCTCATACGGTGCCATCTGAATGCTCGACTAATAACTGTTGTTGTAGGCAAACTCCGTAAGTGGCAAGAACTGATCCCAAGAACCCTCAAACTCCACCACACATGCCCGGAGCATATCCTCTAGTATCTGAATAGTGCGATTGGACTGCCCATCCGTCTGAGGGTGAAATGTTGTGCTCAACTCAACCCAGTACCCAACTCATGTTGTACGGCTCTCCAAAACTGTGATGTGAATTGCGTACCCCGATCAGAGATGATAGATATCAGTACTCCATGAAGTCTGACAATCTCGCGGATATAAATTCGTGCCAACTGCTCAGAATAATAGGTAGTCATCATAGGAATGAAATGAGCTGACTTGGTCAGTCTATTCACAATCAACCAAACTATATAAAACTTTTGCTAAGTCCGCGGAAACCCAACAACGAAATCCATAGTGATCCGCTCCCATTTTCACTCCAGAATCTCTAACTTCTGAAGCAATCCGCCTGGCCGCTGATGCTCATACTTCACCTACGGGAAATTTATACACCGAGCTATATACTTCACTATGTACTTCTTCATTCTCCTCCACCAGTAATGTTGTCTGAAGTCCTGATATATCTTCGCGGTATCCGGGTGAAGGGAGTACCGCGAACTGTGAGCCTCCTGGAGAATCAACTCACGCAGACTATCTACATTGGGCACACATAGCCTGCCATGCATCCTCAGTGCACCATCATCTCCAATAGTGATCTCCGTAGCATCACCGTGCTGAACTGTGTCCTTAGGGACAAGCAGATGGGGGTTATCATACTAACGCTCCCTGATACGGTCATAAAGAGAAGACCGAGAGACCACACAAGCCAATACTTGACTCAACTCCGAAATATCCAATCTAACAAACTGGTTGGCTAAGGCCTGAACATCCAACGCCAATGGCCTCTCTATTGTTGGTAGATATCCGAAGCTCCCCAAATTCTCCGTCCGGCAACTCAAGACATCGACCGCCACATTGGCCTTCCCGGAATGGTACAAAATGGTGATATCATAATCCTTAAGCAGCTCCAACCACCTCTGTTGACGCAAGCTAAGATCTTTCTATTTGAACAGATGCTGCAAACTCTGGTGATCGGTGTAGATCTCACAAGGGACACCGTACAAATAGTGCTGCCAAATCTTCAAGGCATGAACAATAGTTGTTAACTCAAGGTTGTGGACAGGATAGTTTTTTTCATGCACCTTCAGCTGTCTGGATGTGTAGGCAATCACCCTACCGTCCTGCATCAACACCGTGCCGAGACCAATCCGTGAAGCATCATAATATACAGTATAAGACCCCGAACCTGTAGGCAATACTAATACTGGGATGTAGTCAAAGCTATTTTGAGCTTCTGAAAGATCTCTTCACACTTCTCTGTCCACCTGAACGGAGCACCCTTCTCAGTCATCATGGTCATAGGTGCTGCAATAGATGAGAAACCCTCTACAAATCCACGGTAATTCCCCGCCAAACCAAGAAAACTCCGGATCTCCGTAGCTGAGGACGATCTAGGCCAACTCTGCAATACTTCCACCTTTTTCGTATCCACCTTGATCCCATCACTCGATACTACATGACCCAAGAATGCCACTGAGTCTAGCCAAAACTCGCACTTTGAAAATTTTGCATATAACTTCTTTTCTCTCAGGGTATGAAGCATAGTCATCAGGTGCTGCTCATGATCCTCCAGAGTATGGGAGTACACCAGAATGTTGTTAATAAACACAATGATGAATGAGTCAAGATAGGGATGGAACATACTGTGCATCAAGTGCATAAATATTGTTGGGGCATTGGTCATCCCAAATGGCATCACAAGGAACTTGTAGTGACCATACCGAGTCCTGAAAGCATTCTTCGGGATATCTGGCTCCCGAATCTTGAACTGATGGTAGCGTGAATGTAAGTCAATCTTGGAAAACACTCCGACACCCTATAACTGATCAAATAGGTCATCAATACGAGGCAATGGATATATGTTCTTCACTGTGACTTTGTTCAACTGGCGGTAATCAATACACATCCATATAGAACCATCCTTATTTTTCACAAATAAGACAGGAGCACCCCAAGGTGACACACTGGGCCGAATGAAGCTCTTATCAAGCAACTCCTGTAACTGCTCCTTCAATTCCTTCAACTCAATACGATATGGAGGAATAGAGATGGGCTGAGTGGCCGATAATAAATTAATGCCAAAGTCAATATCTCTATCGGGCGGCATGCCCGGAGGATCAGCTGGTAATACATCTGGAAAATCTCTTACTACTGGGACTAACTTAACTGTATGGATATCAATACTGACATCTATCATATATGCTAGATACGCATCACACCCCTTCTCAACAATTCGTTGAGCTTTAAGAAATGAAATAACTCTGCTGGGAGTATACTCTAAGGTACCTCTCCACTCTAATCGCGGTAATCCTGACATAGCTAGCATCACGGTTGTGGCATGACAATCAAGAATTGCATAATGGGGAGACAGCCAGTCCATGCCCAAAATAATATCAAAGTATACCATGCTGAGCAATAATAAATCGGCTCTGGTCTTAAAACCACTAAGAACAAACAAACACGACTGATACACACGGTCAACAACAATAGAAACTCCTACGGGTGGAGACACATAAATAGGAGAACTCAAAGAATCACGGGATACTCCCAAATACTGAGCAAAATTAGAGGACATATAGGAATAAGTGGATCCTGGATCAAATAAAACTGACGTATCTAAACTATAATAGACTAATCTAACTAATGAAATCAAGACTTTAACAATAAATTCGAAAATCACCCTAAAAAGCCTCCCTGAGCCCACAACTCGGAATCGAGTAAAAGTCACAAAATATGAACCCTCATTCACTCACGAGTTCACTCGTACCAAAATTATCCAAATTCGATATCAAAATCCCAATCAAAACTCAAAACTTTAGTTGAAGAACTTCTCCCATTTTTCCCCGACAGAATTTTCATGAAATTTGAATATCCATTCTGATACGAGTTCAACCATACCAATTTTATCAAATTCCTATAACGGATCAATCTCCAAATCTAAATTTTTTGTTTTTGAAAGATTTTGCAAAAATCTCAATTTCTTCCATCAAAACTCGAATTAAACGATGAATATAACCATAAAATTCATGAAATATAATCACAAGGGAGTCAAGAACACTTACCCCAAGTTATGTGGGAAATTTGCCTCTGAAAATTGCCCAAACCGAGCTCCCCAAGTCTATTTTTTTAAAAAAAAGGCAGAAAACCCCAGTTTATAGAGCCTCTGATGTTTGTAGCGCCACATGTAGCATGGGGTGCCGCATGTGGTGTCGTTTCCAGAACTCCATGTGGGATCTAAAGAAATTGAATCTTGATTAGGATGTAGCCGCTAACTTTAGGGTTGCACATTTAAATGAATTGGATGAGTTCTGTTACCATGCTTATGCAAGTTCATCCCTATACAAAGAAAAGATAACATATCTTCATGACAAATACATTTGGAACAAAGAGTTCAAGGTGGGTGATCTTGTATTGTTGCTTAACTCCAGGTTGAAGATATTTCCCGGGAAGCAAAAGTCTAAATGTAGCGGTCCTTTTGAAAATATGGGTGTGACACCTTTTGGTGCATTGGACTTGAAGAACAAAAACAATGAAGTATTCTGAGTCAATGGTCACCAGGTGAAACACTATTTGAAAAAAGTTGGAGATAGTCACGTCGTGGCGGTTATTCATTTCAATTGATGGTATTCTGCATCGTGTCGCGGCGTTAAATCATGCGCTTCTTAGGAGGCAACCCATATTTCCTTTCCTCTTTTGTAGCTAGGTGTTATTTTTGGGATAACTTGATTTGAAGTGTGCTACAGGGCTGAGTGTGACTTACAAGAACTGTGAACAAAAATGTGGCTAAGTGTTGAAAGAATTGCGGCCCGTAGTTGATTTGTGTGGACCGCACATTTATGGTTGTTGCAGCAAATGTGTACTGCGGTCGCACAATTATCTTGCGGACCGCACAAATTAAAGATGAAAAATGTCAATTCTCTGAAGTTTAGTGTGTTAGATAAGAGGCCGATGTACGACCACAAAAGGAAATTTGCGGCCGCAACATGAAATCTGCGGCCGCACACAAAATTGTGCAGACCGCAAATGAGGTGCCGAGTTCAGGCCACCAGGTAACAGAGTGTGGACCGCACATGAATTGTGCGACCGCACTCGACCTTCCTTACCTTAGCAATACCATGTAGTATAATGTCACGAACCAAAATCTCACCACAAGCGTCGTGATAGCACTTAGTTTCTAAGACTAAGTAAGTTGATTATAATAACAATTCAAGCAATTGTTTTTCATAACATATAAATAATCGAAACCAACAACAGAAACAAATATTCAAACAACCTCCCAAGGCTGTTAATACTGATTCACAAACTCTAACTGAATACATGGAATTATCTCGAGGGTCGAATATATAATAATGTTCGAATAAGAAATTAACAGTACAATAAAATGGAAAGACTCCAAGGGACTGCGACGACCAAGCAGTCCTACCTTGAATCCTTGCGATGATATTCTAATCTCTGTCCGAATATGAATTCTCCAATACCTGGCTCTACACAAAAATGTGCAGAAGTGTAGTATGAGTACACCACTGTCGGTAACCAGTAAGTATCAAGACTAATATACAAAACAAATAGGAAACAAATAGCAGTGATAGCAACCATAATCAACTAGTGATGTAAACAACAAGGCAACAAGAACACCATAAATATTTCTCAAATGAATAATAAACATAAGTGCATCCAGTTAATCAAATCCTTCAAAATATACATCTTTATCTATAAGTTTTCCAAATAAAAATCTTTAAAATGTAATTTGTACAATTAAATGTACCCCGAATATACTTCCTTCAAATAAATATCATACAAATATAATTCTTTCAAATAAATATCTTTCAAATATAATTCTTTCGAATAAATATCTTTCGAATATAATTCTTTCAAGTAAATACCATTCGAATATAATGTTTTCAAGTAAATACCATTCGAATATAATGTTTTCAAGTAAATACCTTTCGAATATAATTCTTTCGGGTAGAAGTCACCATGTGACACCTCATTTAACTTTCCTGGTGTGAGAACTATATTCAACATATCACATCAAATGGCACGGTAATACCTTCGTGCACTTGTCTCATTCTCACCTGATATATATATATATGTATGTATGTGTGTGTGTGTGTATTCAACATATCACATCAAATGGTACGGTAATACCTTCGTGCAGATCAAATCAATTGGCACGACAACACCCTTCGTGCATTTATTTCTTTCTCAACGAGCATACATATAACAGTACTAACTAGGAGGGAGAAATGCAAATAACAATAAAAGAAATAAAGTGGGAGGCACACATAAAGCAACAATGATTACAAGTCACATAGAAAATATAGGTGCACAGTAACATCTCAAGATAAAAGCATGAATGCATACACAACGAAAAGATATCACAATATAATGTATGTCTCTTATCCTTGCCTGCACGGAAACACCCTTCGTGCCATGAACATATGATAATATAAAAGTAATGGCACGGCATCACCCTTCGTACTTTTACTATCATCCTCATATGATAATATAATTCAAATGGCACGGCATCACCCTTTGTGTTGTACTCTCTCAAATGGCATGGCATCACCCTTCGTGCTTTACACTCTCCCTCATATGATAATATAATTGAAATGGCACGGCATAACCCTTCGTGCTTTACACTCTCAAATGGCACGACATCACCCTTCGTTCTTTACACTTTTTCTTACCAAGTACATGCATATCATTAACAAGCAAGGTAGGAAGCATAAATAGACAACACAATACAATAATTCATATCACAATTTTCATACTGACCACAACCATATTCCAAAGATGTAGCAAAATCAATATATTTCTCAACAAATAATCCAAGGCTCCACACAACGTATATAAAACCTCAACAACAACAACAGAGATAGAAAAGAAACTCAACATAGGACAACACCTTCTTTAATCCAAATTTTTGATAAATATATTAACGCCCCAATTTAAACTTATTTAATTAATTATTTGCATATGAAAAATCCATAATGAAATTATTTTCAAGAATTATCAACCCAACTAACCTCGATACTTTACATAAAAATCAAAGTGGAAATCACACCAAATAATCATATAAAAACAACATCGGCAAACAAAGAATGAGGCATGAAAAATAAAGGATTTGCTATATTCCAACAATTTTTCAATTTAATACATAAGGGCGTCTACGAAATTCAACCAATGTAACTTGCACATATAAACTAAGTACGTACTCGTCACCTTGCATACATAATTTTCAATTACACAATTTCCACATAATACTCAATACCTAAGGGGTAATTCCCCCACTTAATATTAGGCAAGACACTTACCTTTTTGAAGATAGGCTGATATTTCAAAATTACCTTCTTGCTTGAATTGACCTCCGTACAGCTCAAATCTATCAAAATTGATTGTATAACCTCAGTAAAATTCATCGAAAATAATTGCGGATAATAAAACGTCGACTTAAAATTTCACATTAAAAAGTCAACTAAAGTCAACGCGGGGCTCGCCTCTCAAAACTCGATAAAAGTTGCACAAAATCCGAACACCCATTCTGATACGCATTCAACCATACCAATTTTATCAAATTCCGATAATGAATCGACCTCTAAATTTAAAAAAACAAAATTGAAAGATTTTGCAAAAATCTCAATTTCTTCCATCAAAACTTGAATTAAACGATGAATATAACCATAGATTCATGAAATATAATCACAAGGGAGTCAAGAACACTTACTCCAAGTTGTGTGGTGAAATATGCCTCTGAAAATCGCCCAAACCGAGCTCCCCAAGTCTAATTTTTGTCAAAAAAGGCAGAAAACCCCGTTTATTGAGCCTCTGATGTTTGTAGCGCCACATGTGGCGTGGGACGGTGCATGTGGCGCCGTTTCCAAAACTCCATGTGGGCTATAAAGAAATTAAATCTTGATTGGGATGTAGCCACTAACTTGAGGGTTGCACATTTAAATGTATTGGATGAGTTCCGGTACCATGCTTATACAAGTTCATCCCTGTACAGAGAAAAGATAAAATATCTTCATGAAAAATACATTTGGAACAAAGAGTTCAAGGTGGGTGATCTTGTATTGTTGCTTAACTCTTGGTTGAGGATATTTTTCGGGAAGCAAAAGTCTAAATGGAGCGGTCCTTTTGAAATTATGGGTGTGACACCATTTGGTGCATTAGCCTTAAAGAACAAAAACAATGAAATATTCTGAGTCAATGATCACCAGGTGAAACACTATTTGGAAAAAGTTGGAGATAGCCACGTCGTGGCGGTCATTCATTTCAATTGATGGTATTCTGCGTCGTGTCACGGCGGCGCTTCTTAGGAGGCAACCCATGTTTCCTTTCCTCTTTTGTAGCTAGATGTTATTTTTGTGCTAACTTGATTTGAAGTGTGCTACAGGGCTGAGTGTGACTTACAAGAACTGTGGACAAAAATGTGGCTAAGTGTTGAAATAATTGCGGCCCGCAGTTGATTTGTGCGGACAGCGTATTTATGGTTCTTGCAGCAAAAATGTACTGTAGCCGCAAAATTTGCTTGCGGACCGCACAAATTAAATATGAAAAATGTCAACTCTCTGAAGTTTAGTATGTTAGAGAAAAGGCCGATGTGCGACCTCAAAAGGAAATCTGCAGCCGCAACATGAAATTTTTGGCCGCACACAAAATTGTGCGGACCGCAGACGAGGTGCCGAGTTCAGGCCACCAGGTAACAGAGTGCGGACCGCACATAAATCGTGCGGCCTCACTCGACCTTCCTTACCTTAGCAATACCAAGTAGAATAATGTCACGAACCAAAATTCCACCACAGGCGTCGTGATGGCACTTAATCTCTAAGATTAGGTAAGCCGATTATAACTCGAATTAAACGATGAATATAACCATAGATTCATGAAATATAATAACAAGGGAGTCAAGAACACTTACCCCAAGTTGTATAGTGAAATTTGCCTCTAAAAAATCGCCCAAACTGGGCTCCCTAAGTCAATTTTTGTTATTTAAAAAAAGGCAGAAAACCCCCGTTTATAGAGCCTCTGATGTTTGTAGCGTCACATATGGTGTGGGGCGCTGCTTGTGGCACCGTTTCCAGAAATCCAAAAATCCCAGCGCCAGGGATAGCGCCCCACGCTACCCGGGACACTGACGATGACAGAAAATATTTTCCGACACTGAAATGGGCATAACTCTCTCATACGATGTCCAAATTCGACGATTCTTTTTGTTATGGCTCTGAAATTTCAATACGAATCTAATGATTCAATAAAACCCGAATTTGGACCCCATTTTCTTAATTAGATACCACTTATTCTTGAAGAAACGACATCGAAACATCCTAAAAATATCCAAATTAAATTCTGTTAACCTTCCGAAATCCACCCGAGGCACTCGGGACCTCAACCAAATATACCAACAAGTCCTAAAATATCATACGAACTTAGTCGATGCCTCAAATCACATCAAACAATGCTAAAAACATGAATCATACCCCAATTCAAGCTTAAATGAAACTATTGAATTCCAACTTCTACATCTGATGCCGAAACCTATCAAATCAAGTCTGATTGACTTCAAATTTTTGCACACAAGTCATAAATGACATAATAGACATGTTCAAATTTCCGTAATCGAATTTTGACCTCGATATCAATAAAATCAATTCTCTATCAAACTTTCTAAAAATCTTCCATTTTCCAACTTTCGCCAAAATGTGTCAAATTAACCTACGGACTTACAAATCCAAATCCGGACATACTCCTAAGTACGAAATCACCATACGAAGCTATTGACATTATCAAAATCTCATTCCGGAGTCGTTTGCTCAAAAGTCAAACTTCGGTCAACTCTTTTCATTTAAGCTTCTTAAATAAGAATTGTCCTTCCAATTTAATCTTGTAACCGAAAACCAAACTCGACCATACACGCAAGTCATAATGCACATTAAAAAGCTTCTCGAGACCTTAACATGCTGAAGGGGACGTCAATTCTCAAAATAACTAATCGGGTCGTTACATTCTTCCCCTCTTAAACAAACGTTCGTCCTCGAACGTACCAAGAATCTTTCCGAGGACGTTAAATTACTGAGTGTATTATTACACACACACTCACAGTTGATTCTACGTCACCATAAATTTAACATGGATCCGACAACGCCATCTCAATAGAAGATTATTTCTTCCATCCATACTTATAAACTTTAAAATCAAATTTCTTACACTCCAACCATTTTAAAAAGGCATGATTTTCACATCAACACACCGTATTAGTCTCAATCGGCTGTAGCAACTCGTGCCTACGCACACATCATATGTATGCCCATAACCACATCTCTGGTCATAATTGTTGTTCGTAATTAATTTCAGCATCGTCAATTAACCTCATATTAACCAAAACCTCGTATCGAATTTTCACAGCACTGACAGCAAAACATGAGGCATGGAGACCACATAATTATTTACCCAACTTAATGAGTCACATTTAACACCACCTTGGCACTCACCTCGTGGGTTAGGGTTAAAACTCAATAATTACAGCACGAAATGGCTAAATATGCACAGAAAAATACATACAAGAATTATCAAATAAGCCTAACAGTCATGATTCCTTATTAGTACTATAGTACAAATTAAATTTCACAAAAGGATAATTTAAAACACATGAGTTTAACCACAAGGATCTCATTCTGATATAACTTCTATCGCGGCATGTAGCCATGGTTAAACATATCAAATCATAATAAACCGCGAGGATCCCATCCTCAATTCTGAATCACGAGTACTTTTCACATTGTGCCAACTGAAAATTTTCATTTCTTTTCTTTCTTTCTTCATTTTTTAATAAATTCCGTGAAATAATTTCACAACACCCCCATACCGGTAGGGAATATAATTCGTAAAAGTTTAATCAATTATCCCTAAATTACATCAAAACCCATTTTAGTGAGTAGCAAAAAG
This sequence comes from Nicotiana otophora, assembly GCA_000715115.1. Lineage (NCBI taxonomy): Eukaryota > Viridiplantae > Streptophyta > Magnoliopsida > Solanales > Solanaceae > Nicotiana > Nicotiana otophora. The sequence goes on along the minus strand of AWOL01S0027902.1, from coordinate 79,456 downwards.
TCACTTTTGGATTCATATCCCCAATAGTGATCAAAACAGAATGATAGACACTACTATCGCCATAGAATCTCCCAACAGGGTAAACACAAAAGTAGATTACAGAATTACGAAGCTCTCCCATAAGTGGAGCATGATAGGAGGACTCACCTCGATACATAGAACCGAATCAAATTAAGGAAAATATTCCTTTATAACAAATCAAGATCGTACCAGTAAGGACAACATCTGGTGTATCGGCCTCAACCAATTTATAGCAATTATATCAACGGGCTGGACTTCTACCTCTAGGACGCCCTCTACCCGCCTGTCCTCCACCCGTAACTGGTTGTGCACGTGGAGTATTAATTGGAATAAAACTTGTAGCCTGAGTGTTCTGACGAAATCCACCCCTCCCAAGTCTGGGACAATCTCTCATGATGTAACTAGTATCACCACACTCATAACAGCCCCTATAAGGGCGTGACTGCTCATACTGAGTCTGTGCCAGATAACTGGAATAACCACTGTAAGAACCTTGAGCCGGTGGTGCACTAAAAGTATTAACTGGAGTACTACGAGTACTCTGAATTGCGTACTGGGCTAACAGACTGCCCGAGCTTCTGCCACAATGAATCATAGCTGCAGAGTAGAATCCACCAGAGTTCCGAGACCTTTTGGTCTCCTTAGACTCCTTTTACTCACTTCGAACACGTTCTAACATTCTGGCAATTTCTACTACTTGCTGAAATGGAATGTCATCCTGCAACTCTCGAGCCATACATATTTTAAAATCATAATCGAGCCCTTCAATAAATATGTGGACTCACTCTCTAACTGTAGGAACCAAGATATGTGCATGATGGGCTAACTTACTGAACATGATAGTATATTCTGACACCGTCATGGTGCCCTGACGCAACCGTTCAAACTCTGTGCGCCACACATCCCAGAGAGCCTGGGGAACAAACTCTTTCAAAAATATCTCTACAAATTGAGCCCAAGTTGGTGGTACTGCAGCAGCTGGTCTACTCTCTTCATAAACTTCCCACCATTGATACGTTGCTCCTGACATCTGAAATGTAGTAAAGGAAACTACACTCACTTCCATAATATCTATGGTGCGAAGATATGGTGACACTTTTCTAGAAATCATTATGCATCCTCGGTATCTGTGCCACTGAAGGTAGGTGGACTATATATCTTAAATCTCTTAAGTCTCTTTTGTTCTTATTTTGATGCCTCTCGCCTGACCTCAGGTTGAATCGGAATAACAGGCTGTACTGGTACTATACCTGGAACCTGACTAATGTGAACATGTTGCTCTGGAGTACGGGAGGTAAGAGTCTGAGCTCCTACCCCTATTTGTGAAATGTTTGGTGAAACGGAGATCAATCCTGGCTGAGTTAATGTTCCAAACATGTTTAGGAACTGTGGTAAAGTCTCCTGAAGTCCGGGGGTAACAACAGGTGCTTCCGGTACCTGTCGCCCAACTGGAGCTACTGGCGGCTCCTCATTTGTTACTCTGACAGGTGCTCTAGCTGTGGCACATGCCCTTCCTCGCCATGTACCTCAACCTCTACTTTGGCCCTGGCCACTTGCGGCCCTAGCAGAATGCGCGTCTGTCTGCTCAGCTGACCCGGTAGCGCGTCTCCTCACCATCCGTGAGAGAATAGAGATACAAAGGCTCAAACTCCAAAATTAACAAATTCCGCATGACAGGAATGAAAGAAGTGGAAATTTCCTAACAGTTTTGAAGCCTCTCGAAGATAAGTACAGACATCTCCGTACTGCTCAGCAAAACACTACTAGACTCGTTCGTGACTCGTAGAACCTATGAACCTAGAGATTTGATACCAACTTGTCACAACCCAAAATCCCACCACAGGCGTCGTGATGGAACTTCGTCTTTAAGACTAGGTAAGCCGATTATAATAACAATTCAAGCCATTTTTTTCCATAACATATAAATAATCGAAACCAACAAAAGAAACAAATATTCAAAAAACCTCCCAAGACTGATAATACTGAGTCACGAACTCTAACTGAATACATAGAATTATCACGAGGGTCCAATATACAATACTATTCGAATAAGAAATTAACAGTACAATAAAATGGATAGACTCCAAGGGACTGCGACGACCAAGCAGTCCTATATTGAATCATTGCGATCATACTCTAATCTCTGTACGAATCCGATATCTCCAATACCCGGCTCTGCAAACAAATATGCAAAAGTGTAGTATGAGTACACCACGGTCGGTACCCAGTAAGTATTAAGACTAACCTCGGTGGAGTAGTGACGAGGTACAATCAAGACACTCACTAGTCTAATAACCTGTGCAATATAGTATACAGAAATAATAAAAAATAAACAGCAGTGATAGCAACCATAATCAACTAGTGATGTAAACAACAAGGCAACAAGAACACCATAAATATTGCTCAAACGAATAATAAACACAAGTACATCCAATTAATCAAATCCTTTAAAATATATATCTTTTATCTATAAGTTTTTCAAATAAAAATCTTTGGAATGTAATCCGTATAATTAAATGTATCCCGGATATACTTCCTTCAAATAAATATCTTACGAATATAATTCTTTCAAATAAATATCTTTCAAATATAATTCTTTCAAGTAAATATCTTTCGAATATAACTTTTTCATATAAATACCTTTCGAATATAATTTATTCAAGTAAATATCTTTCGAATATAATTCTTTCAAGTAAATACCTTTCGAATATAATTCTTTCAAGGAAAAGTCATCATGTGACACCTCATTTAACTTTCCTGGTGTGAAAAATATATTCAACATATTACATCAAATGGCACGGTAATACCTTCATGCACTTGTCTCATTCTCACCCGATATATATATATATA
>AWOL01S0027902.1:59229-74237 GCA_000715115.1 Nicotiana otophora | reverse complement strand
TGTAGATCAAATCAATTGGCACGACAACACCCTTCATGCATTTATTTCTTTCTCAACGAGCATACATATAACAGTACCAACTAGGAGGGAGAAATGCAAATAACAATAAAAGAAATAAAGTGGGAGGCACACATAAAGCAACAATGACTACAAGTCACATAGAAAATATAGGTGCACAGTAACATCTCAAGATAAAAGCATGAATGCATACACAACGAAACGATATCACAATATAATGTATGTCTCTTATCCTTGCCTACACGGAAACACCCTTCGTGCCATGAACATGTGATAATATAAAAGTAATGGCACGGCATCACCCTTCGTACTTTTACTATCATCCTCATATGATAATATAATTCAAATGGCACGGCATCACCCTTCGTGCTTTACAAAGATGCTCGGGACCTTAAGGTGCTGAAGGGACGTCAATTCTTAAACTAGTCGGGTCGTTACATATAAATAGAGGAATAGAGGCTACTCTACATTATTTTTCTTTCCCTCTGCAAGCACAAAAACAATACTGCCGAGACATTTCTTGGTGAATCTATATGTCCACACACACAACATTTTTGATCAGTCACTCATCACACTCATTCATCTGGTATGCTTCAATTTCTTGTTAATCCTTTTCTTTTAATTTGTAAACATTTAGTCATTTTTAGGTCATTTGTCAATAGAATTCAATTGTGCATTTATGTGGGGGTAAATCTGTAGTGGGTTAACTAATACATGCTCTATGGGGACCGGGTCAATATATTTTCATGCCTCTATGTTGTTGCCATGTCAAAATTTGCACAAAATTACAAAACCTAGATAGAAACTGATTGTTCATAGTTTTGACTTCTGCGACCGCACCTGAAATTATGCAGTTCCGCAGATAGTGTTTTTAGAACAACATAGTGAAAGAAGGGATCTGCAGCCACAACATAAAACGTAGGGACAATAGATTTTCCATCGCGACCGCAAGACATCCCTTTTACTGTCATCAGAGAGTCAACACTTTTTGACGCAATTGTGCGACCGCATGTTTAATTTTGCGGACCACAGAAAACAGGTTGCTGTCGCACTTCAGCCAATTCTCTGTCATCAGAGAGTTGGCACTTTTTGGGATTTAAATGTGCGGCCGCAAGTGAAATTGTGCGGACCGTACTTCACTTTTGCGGTCGCAAAACAAATTTGTGCAGTCCGCAAGGCCTCATTTGCGGCCGCAAGAACATTTTGCGTACCGCAGATCCTTCTGCTTCAAGCATGCTTTAACTATGAACCTCACTATGTTTCTTGGTGTATACTTGCATATCTACTTGTACGTCTGAAAATTGAATTGTAACTAACAATCGCCTTTTCTTGATACAGATAATAGTTCGATCTAGAGGCAGAGGAGACACTTCTAAAGGGAGGGGTGAACCTTTTAGGGGTCGAGGAAAGAGTGCCTTACCCCTCGGTCAACAAATAATAATAACAAAGAAAGCGACAACCGGCAGATGGAGAGGTGTAGATCTCTCCGAGACGAGCTCTTATATCCCGTCTAGGGAAGCATCATAGGGAAACTCAGCCTCTATTCAAGAGCAGTTGACCGTACAGTCAAAGCCATAAGGAAGATACTAATTCGAGGACAAGTCATCCCCATCACATAGCACTTCTGAGGTATAGGAAAGTGCTAGTCAGACTTCTGAGCCATCGGCTACACCTGTTTTTGAGGCACAAGATACACCAGTTCAACATATCCCCGATGATGGTAGAGGGGGTGATGCTACAGTTTTCGGCCTTGAAAGATCAAAAAATAAAGAAGTCTGGGAGGACCGTTTTGTCAGCTTGGCCACCTTCACCAACTTTCGCACATGGTGGCTAGTGAGGTTGCTTACTCTTGAGCGACAGTTTCAACTGAAAGATTTGGAGAGGTACAACCCAGTAGTGTTGAGACAGTTCAAGGAACACAAGGGGTGGATATGGTTCACTCAGAATGTCTAATGCCAAAGAGTACCTTGTCCATGAATTCTACGCCAATGTGGCGCATAACAAAAAGGGGACAAAAGTCACCAAAGTGCGTAACCTCAAAGTGAGATTTGATCAGCATATACTCAACACATACTTGGGTTTTGAAGATGTTGATCCAAAGGAATATTTGGAGAAGCTTGATATGGGAAATGCAGTATGGCCTTGGTTAGCAGAGATTCTAGCAGCATCAGGGCCACCACCACTATGAATTACCATTGGGGTTCCTATCCATAAGAGCACGTTGAGTTTGGAGGTGAAAGGGTGACAAACCTTTGTCTGCAGCAGACTGGACCCGTCCCAGAATAAGACTTACCTTCTGATTCCTCGGCCAGTCTTGGTTACTTCTATTATGGCTAAGTACCATATCAATGTGAGGGTCGTGATGTCGTCCAACATCTCAGTGATTGCTCGTCAAGATGACTCGTCCTATCCGTATCCCAACAATATCACAAAATACCTCACAAATGCAAGGGTAGAGCCGAGGGATTATAACACAAAGGTGAGGCCGAAGAAGCCTTTTACTTGGTATTCACTGATGAATGCGAACAACCCAAAGAAGAAAGTTCAGCATCCTACCACTGCGGGCCAGTATGATTTGCCAGCCATGGTAGATGTTGATGCAGTTATTGTTCCATCCACTTCAGCCGAGCCTTCCTCCAGTGCCACAGATATGCCTCCGCCATCATCCACAACCCCTTCTGCAGCTCCTGCTACAACTTCCATTTTGGGTTTAAAGTCGGTGCACATGCCTACTGCCCTACTTTCTGCGCTGCGAGTCTCCCATATATTGGCGAGCCTCAATAACTAGATGCAGACAACAACTGCAAAATTGTCTGACTTATCCAATACTGTTGCAGCACAGTCTACTGCTCAGGTACCTCAGTTTCCCCTGACAGTTAAGGAGACATTGAAGAAGATTTAGTTGGATGAGACCATGGGCGACCTTGGTGCAACACGGGTTAGTGATCGAAGAGTTGGGAATAGAAGTAAAGAAGATGAGAAAGTCCCAGGCCAGCAAGAAATCAACGGACAAACTCCGGAGACAGGTGATCAGGCTTGCTACATCCGGAGATCTACCATTTTACATGTTTATTGACCCACATCATTCAGGCACAGATCCTACAGCACCAACAGTACCGGTGGTGCCAGCTGGCCAGTCTGAGGAGCCAGACCTTGCTGCCGACACTGTCGAAGCAGTGTGCCAGATATTCACCAACCCAGACACACACAAAGTTGAAGATGATGAGATTCAGTTAGATGAGACTGAGTGCGGTGATATTGCTGGGGACACAGAGATGTCCAAGGAGACATATGGAGTTTTCTTCACTCTTTCCCCTCTTTTAATCTTATTTTGTTAAGTATTAGGGACAATGCTTATCTTTATTCGGGTGGGGGTAGAGTTTATTGATCATATTTGATGCATTTTGAGACAATTGTCCTATTGGAAACAACCTCTCTATGCTCACAAGGTAGGGGTAAGGTCTGAGTACACACTACCCTCCCCAGACCCCACGGTGTGGGATAATACTGGGTATGTTGTTGTTGTTGTTGTTGTTGTCCGAGCAAATTGGCCTATAATAACTTGATATTATTCTCTTTTTTCCTATTATGTATATATTCTCTCTCTTTCTCTCATTATGTACATTCATTCTATCTTCAGTAGTTTATGCTTAGTAGCTTCTTTATATTTTGTTTCTTTATTTGTTCTTTGTTTGATTTAGTAGCTTCTTTGTTTAATTTAGTAAGCTTATTTTTATGTTTTAGTAGATAATAAGCCTTTGGTTTTCTTAATGCCACTGTTCTTTCCAAAGGTAGTTGTTGTGTGAACCGGGTGACTCGTCCCAACGACGGATGGCGCGATAACCTTCTTAAGGGAATGAGTCTATTTTTGGTATTTAGGTAATAATAGTAGTAGTAATGAATAAAAAGACCTAATTAAGTCATGTTTGAAAAGTCAAACATGTTTCAATTGGTACTAACACACTTAACTATGTGCTTATGTTTAGAAACAAAGTTTCTAAAAGAAATAGCTCTAGTTAGTAACTTTGTGACTCTTGTGTTGACTTTGTCAATCATCGAGTCGTTTAATTAGACCATAGTGATTTTTTAAACTTGAATGTGGTTGTTGTGGGCCCTTGACTCTGTTCTCTTTAACAATTCGGTTGCGTGAGGGGTGAGATGAATTGTTGCTAGTCCAAGTATCCCTGTGAATGGTCTAGAACTTTCCCCGAATGTGTTTCAAGGCGAAATCCTAAGTTTGATTGGTTTGAAAAGTGATTGTAGGCCCTCCTTGGCTCGTTTGAGTTTTCTATTGCTAACCAATATCATTATCCCTAGTCAACCTCGTTGAGCCTCTAGCCTTTCTCATTTGATAACCATGTTACAAGCTTTTACCTGTTTTGTCGTGACCCTCACTCTTTTGTAACAAATGGCTAAAACTGTAAGTTTGGGGGAGAGACGGGAAACTTGAAAGAGATATCAAGGCACAAAAATAGAAAATAAATTATGAAAAGGAAAGTAAAGAAAAGAACAAAAAGAAAAATATTAAAACAAAAGTGAATAGGTGGAAGAGTTGAAAGGATTCAAAGACAGGTAATGATCCCAAACATTAAAAAAATTAAAGAGGGATAAAACGAATGTAAGGATCAAGAAAGAATGATGTTAAGTCTCTCTACTCTCCCAAGGAAAAGAAAGTGCCTCAAAGAATTGGCAAAGTATGAGCCGAGAAGTAGAAAATGGAGTGCAAAAGGAAAGGTGTAACCACTCACCCATATTGTATCCAACCCTAATCCAAAAGCCTTCATTACATCCCGAAAGAAGTCCTACTTGATTTCAAGCCGGGTGAGCTTACATTAATGGTGATCTACATGAGGGGCAATCCTATGGTGCTTGAAGCCATAATTGTGATATTTGTTTGAGAGATATGAGTGAACATTTTATAAATCTTAGGATTGAGTGCTAAATTTCTTAAGTGAGCTAGGCAATTGGAAAGTAAAGGAGTAAGAGTTTGGAGTCCACCATGACCTACATGATAGAGCAAGAGTCATTGATGAGTACAGTCAATTCTTGAAGCTCAAATATCACAATAGAACTATATGTGTATGAATGTTTAACTTGTCGCCCTGTTGATAATAGATGAGTAGAGAAGGTAATTGTTGGTCCCAATCGATGTGCGGATGACTCACATTTAACTCGCTGAAATGACCCTTAACTTTTGGAGGTGAGAATTAATTTATTTGCTTGAGGACAAGCAAAGACTTAAATTAGGGGGAGTTGATAAGTGGGGATTTTGATTGCTTATTAGTGCCTTTTAGCTTCTGTTTTAGTCCAAAAGCATTGAACTATGTTCCCGAAACTAATAAAATTTTGCAAAATTGCAGGAAAGCTAGAAGTTTGGTCTCCCGAGATGAAATCCGACTCAAAAAGGAATATTCCGAAGTACAAGGCAATAAAGGGCGCATAAGCACAAATATACGGTTCGCATAAGGAATTCTGCGGCCGCAAACCAAGGAGAGAAGTTTAGCAAAACTTTGCGCAAAGTACGGACCGCACATGAATTATGCGGCTGAAAAACTGGTCTAAGAGTCGAAGATCATAGAGTATGCAAAAAGACAAAGTGTAGAAGCCTCTGTGAATTGCGGATCGCACAAGAATTGTGCGGCCGCAGAAGAGTTGCCTTACGGCCGCATCCCAGAAATGTGCATCCGCAGAAGATTGCTTTGCGGCCGCAGTTCAGAAATGTGCAGCCGCATAACTCTATTTCCTACCAGATGAAGAAATCTGCGAACCGCACATGGAATTGTGCGGCTGTAGAACCTCCCGAGGGGTATTTTGGTTCGAGATTTTCAGCCTTGTATAAATAGACGAGTTTCACAAAATTAGGTCAAGTTTGAACATATGAAGTTCTTGTAGCCGTTTTTCTTTACTATATTAGGAAGTTTTACATTGCTTTGGTGTGTTTACATTAGATTTAATCATTTCAAGCTTCCATTATGAGTTTAATTAGTTTTTCTTCCTTATTTTCTTCAAATCCCACTATGAGTAGCTAGACTTTTACTAGGGTTGTGACCTAGCCCTAATGTATAAACTTTATGGGTATCCCATTTAAAGCTTGTTTACGATTGAGTGTTGATTATTTAGCTTGGTTCTTGCTTTAATTATAGAATTAATAGTTGCAAACATTAGTTCATGCCTATTTGACTTAGTCTCTACTTGAGAAAGAGGGACCTAGTCTAGTATAACTTAGCTAACAAGGAATTGGGTCAATTGAGAGATTTATTAACCAAATTAAAGGTTTCAACCTAGAGATAGTAATAACCCGACTTGAGCTATTATCAATTGTTTTGGGATGATACCCATTTGGTCTTGAAAAAGCCAAATTGAGCAAAACCACTCTCTGATCGAGAGGTATTGAGTGGGTAATGTCGAGTTGAGAGTTATAATACACCCCAATCAATAAAACAAGAATTAACGTTTTTATCCCATTAGGCAAACACATGGGTTATGGTCACAGCCCTATGCCTTTTACCCATTTGGAAAAACTTTAAAAACAATTATCTCTCGTCCATTTTCTTTATTTTTCTATTATTAGATTAACTGTATAAATATAAAACAAATCCTTATTGTGGAAGTGCAATCTAGATATTCCAATTGCTCATTTGAAATATATACCCCTAACTCTCATCTTAGCTCCCAGTGGATTCGACCCCGACTCCTAGTTGGGTATTTATTATTTCATACGACTGTTTCACATCTCTATTGAGGTGTGCTTTGGACATGATCAATATAGCGAGATTATCCTTTGTAGATGCATCTGGTGGAATCAAAATAATATTTCTTATGTTATACATTATTTGCAAATGTTAGATCAAAAGGTATGATACTGTTTTCAAGAATAACAAGTGGTGTACTAGCAAAGATTTTATTACGAGGTCATACAACTCATTTTAGATTTGATATACCTTTTCAAACAACTAAAATAACTATTACAAATATATCAAACTAGAACAATTGTGCTAAATTTATTTTTAAAAAAATCAAAATTGATAATATGGGATGAAGCGCTTGTGGCTAAGCGTCAAATGCTTGAAATAATTGAACGGAGTTTTAGAGATACGTTGGATATCAATGAACCGTTTGATGAAAAAGTAATGATTTGGGAGGTGATTTCTGTCAAGTACTACCAGTAGTTCCAAAATCGACGAAAGTCGAGACCGTAAAAGCTAGCTTGACAAAAATATACTTATGGCATCAAATGGAAAAGATTCAACTGACAAGAAATATAAAAATAAGAAAAGATCCAGCATTAAGTGACTTCCTACTTCGTGTCGGAAATGAAAAAGAACATCTAATAAAAATGATTTGGTTCTTCCAAAACATTTGGTTATCAACTTCAACACTAATAGTAATGCATTTAATAAAGAAAATATTTCTAACATTAGATTAAAATATAATTTGTGCAAATTGTATTATAGAAATTAAAGGCTTATATTAGCTAGCAGAAATGAATATGTCAATCGACTACATAAAAGATTAATTGCTAAGTTTTAAGATAACAATAAAATATTTTTCAGTTTTTGACTCAACAAAAGATGATACCAATAATTACTACAAAAAAATATACTTAAATATTTTAATACCAAATGGTAGGTGTTGTCAAGTTCATTAATTTTTACGAATGTTAGTGTCACCGTATATATATTAGACTAAGTTAAAAATTGATCTTCCATTGCATATAGGTTGATTTTGAAGAAAAATATGTCTTTCATGCTACTGAAAAACTTAGAGTCGTCGAATAGCTTATGTAATAGTACACAGATGATATATAGAAGTTTTGACAATAACGTTATATATACATGCAAGGATTATAATACTGGTTAATATACATTTAAGTATGTGTTTATCCCTGAATTCAACTTTCGTCTTCCGGAGCTAAAGAATGTCCTTTTAAATTTGTGTGAAAATAATTTCAGTACATTTACATTTATAATAAATAAAGCACATGGATAAACATCCTAAATATTGAAATATATTTATCACAGTATATTTTCTTACACGAACAACTATATGTTGCACTTTCAAGAAAGATATCAATATTGACAACAGTAATTCTGATTATGGCAAAACAACCAAAATATTAGAAGAAAACATACAACAACAACAACAACAACAACAACCCAGTATAATCCCACTAGTGGGGTCTGGGGAGGGTAGTGTGTACGCAGACCTTACCCCTACCCTGGGGTAGAGAGGCTGTTTCCAAATGACCCTCGGCATCCTTCCCTCCAAGAACTCCCCACCTTGCTCTTGGGGTGACTCGAACTCACAACCTCTTGGTTGGAAGTGGAGGGTGCTTACCATCAGAGCAACCCACCATCAGAAGAAAACATACATGAGAAAATATTGTCTACAAAAAAATGTCCGGTAAGATATCATCACATTAAATTCTTTTAAACTATAATATATAATTATCTAACTAATATGACTAATTGATCATTTGTGTAAGTTCTGATAATATTCTTTTATTTTGAATTCATTTATTATGCTAATATAATAATATCTTTTGGCATTTAGATGATTGTTGTATTATTAGACATAAAAAAATTTATTAATTAAATTTTATTATTCTTTCATATAAATAAATATTTAAATCAGGAAGAGTCAGTTGTCATTTAAAAGAAAAGGCTTTTTGTATAGAGTTCGAACCCATAATTTATGGCGTGACAGACCAGCACTCTGACCATCGTGTGTGTGGTTACGAACTACCATAAAACAAAACATTCGATTACCAACTATCTTTATCTCTCGACCTTCGCCCCTCATGTCAACGAACCATATGACCCTTACAAACTAATTTCTTTCATACAAATTAAAATTCTGAGAATCTGGACATATGAAAAGTCGACAACAAATCGACACGTGGCAAAACATTTACCTTGTAAACGATTTCATTTACCTTAGCACATAATTAATCCAAAGCTACGCTGTCCAAGATGTGATTTGAGGTGGGGCCCACCGAGCACCCAACCAATTCAAATTTCTCTCCAGTACTTCGTTTCAGGCGCATTTCACGTGGCCCCATGACTCCACGTCAACAAATCAGAATCTTCCTCCAACTCTAAATCTCCACGTCAACAAAAAATATCCTGTACAAACCAAAGGAAACATCTCTTCCCGAGCCACAAGAAAAAAGCTTTTGTTCCCTTACGTACCTACCACCTGTCACTCCTTCTCACCATTCACCTCTCCCCCTTACGCTGTCGTTTTATATACATACATACACATCCCGCATCCCTAGGTCTTCCTCGTTTCACATATTCTTTACATTTATTTATACCCCTCGCCGTAATTCCTAAGAAAGAATTTGGTGTTTCTGTGGTTTTTGTTTAAAGTAAAGGTGGTTTCAGTTTCCAGCTGCAATTGGCTTCCTCTTTTTCTCTCCCCTAAATTCTCTGTCTGATTTCTTTGTCTAAGAGAATATAGAAAAGGATGAAAAACTGTGAGCTTTGTAAGGGATTGGCTAGGATGTACTGTGAATCGGACAACGCGAGTTTGTGTTGGGACTGTGATGCGAAGGTTCACTCGGCTAATTTTCTGGCGGCGAGGCATTCTAGGTCTTTGCTCTGCCACGTGTGTCAATCGCCGACGGCTTGGTCGGCGGACGGGCCGAAGCTTGGACCGACGGTTTCTGTATGTGAGAGGTGCGTAGATGGATACTACCACAGGGACGAGGTAGAGGAGAGTGAAAGCGTGAACGATGAAGGAAGTACCACGGAGGATGAAGAAAATGATGATGAAGAGGATGAAGATGAGGAAATTGACGATGAAGAGGAGATTGATTCGGAGGATATTGATCAAGTTGTGCCGTGGTCATCTACGCCGCCTCCACCGCCGGCTAGTTCATCCAGCAGCGAAGATTCATCTAAAGGCCGTCTGAATGTTTCGTTGAAGCGAATGCGTGAATATGATGCGGATCTTCATTCAGATGTATGAGATTTTTCTAGCTTTTGTTATTTCAGTTTTTTATATTCATTTTTCGTGAGGTTGAATACTGAAAGACTTAGTGTTTATGGTTATAGGACGATAACGGAAACTCATTATGTAGCCAAAAAACCCACACAACGCCGTCGGTGGCGGTACACGGCGGTGACGAGGTAGCGCCTGTTGTATCAACGAAAATGAGAACGCCGGCTAAGATACAGAGAACGGAAGCGAACCGAACGGATCGGCTGACGGCGCCTGGATGCACGGCGATAATGGAGTATATCAGGAGAAATACTCGGCAGAGGATAAGCTCCAGTACGGCGATCGTCGAGCTCTGTAGACTCAGTGATGACTCAAGGACCGTTGATCTGGAAAGCTCGAAGACGTCGTAACCGTCGGATTGACCATTCGTTTCAGTTACATTACGTCATTTCTACTTTTGTTACTTACCCTTTACCCAAATCTTGTAGTCGGTGGATTTCAGATGATAGTTATAGGATAAGAGTGGATTTGTTCTAAGTACTAATCTTTTCAGAGTTAGGACCATTTGCTAGTATATGCTATTTTTATTTACTGCATGTAATTTATTTAGGATAATAACTAATATTAAGAAGAGGAATGCTTTTAAACACATTTCTAACATATCTTGCCACAATGCATTACTTCTTTTTCTTCCTTTCTCTGTGAGTTATTGTTTAGTTTACTAACGAAATAACCGTGCACATATACTGCCATTTGGTCCCAGCGTTCTCTCAATACTACAACGAATTCAAGATTTTAAATCAATTAGTACAAGTTAGCGAACATCTTTACTCTTTTGCAATTTATGTAAGGGTTTCATTTATATTCTTTAATAGTAAGTAATTTTTACACTATCTGATTAATATAACTTGTTTGAACAAATTATGTGTCCTTGTTTTAGATTTTTGTTATCTTTTATTATTGTTTGTTGCTACTGAATATTTTTTTTCATTTTCTTTAATCGATGGTCTATCTAAGGCCCGTTTGGACATAAAATTTGATGGAAGATTTTTTCAAAATAATTCACTTGAAGATGCATTTTAGAAATTTTCGAAAATTTAAAAAACTGCAAAAAATTATTTTTCAAAATTTTCATTTAAATCACTTACAAAACTTCAAAAACAACCGAACTGAAATTTATGTCCAAACACAACTCTAAATTTCAAATACCATTTTTACTTTGAAAAATATTTTCACTATTTTTTCGAATTTTATAATTCTTATGTCCAAACACCTACTAAATTAGTTTTTCTACCTTTTCAAGTTGGGATAAGGTCTACGTATAACTACTCTCCTCATATTTCACTCTCTGTTTTTTCTCTCTTCATATTTCACTCTCTGTTTTTTTTCTCTTCATATTTCACTCTTTGTTTTTTTCCTCCTCATATTTTACTAGTGAAATTATACTTAATTTGTCGTTATTGTCGTGAAATAACCAGCCGAATGTAATGATTTCTAAGGAATTTTTAGCCTCTCACAAGAAACCCATGGTGAGTGGTTTGTTAGAGATGTTCGTTGCACCACTCGTTTTTAGAACCTCTAATTTAGAAATGGTAGAAAGCTGCAGACTACAACAATTTGAGGTCATTTTAAGTGTGGAAAATTGTATGGAGTGGTTCAAATTCGACAAGATAGACGAATGGCCGAAAACTTTAGCTATTAAACAGAATATATATGTATATATTCAAATTTGTCTGCGTTTGCCAAACACCACTCATTCTTTACTTTTCTTTTGCTTTTTATTATAAATCACAATTCACACACAATGATGACTCGTTTTCACGAGATTAGTGAACCTAATTTGTTCTCCCTTTATTTTGTCTATTATTTTTATTCGAGGCATCTGTTCAGCAGATATTTTCAGGTTAATTTATTATATTTTGTAAATATCTTGAGGTTGATAAGACTTTGATAGTGGCCATAAATTGAGGATTAGTGTCCCACCTCTCATCCTTTCGAATTATTAAGCAAACTATATTTGAGGCCGGCAATCACATCAACTTTGACAAAGCTTTGTAGGCATCACCCCATCAAATCTGAAGAAAATTGCTAAGAAAGATTATAGAACAAAGCCCACGGTTTTCATATATCGACTAATTTATGCTCATTTTTCCTAATTTACACTACTACTACTTTCATATTTCTATCTTGCCACCTCCTCACGTCTCTGTCCGTAAATCTTTTGAGTTTAACTTCTATATACTCATAATGTAAAAATGTTAATACATTTATATTATCATATCATTCCCGGGTAACTATTTTTAAAGTGAGATTAGTAACTTAAAATCAAAGCACATTATCTTTTACGATAAGTTAATATATACTGATAATGAAAATTATATTTTACAGTAACAATATCAATTTTGTTGTATAGTTTTCTCATGAACTACCGGTCATCTCGTATTATTGGATCAAAGCAATAGAAATAAGAGATGAAACCTCTGTGGGAGAGAGGGATTAGATCGCAAAATTTAAATATAGTACATGGCTTAGAGAAATTCTACTTCAATTTATACTTGTCCATTAACTTGTGGTCTAGCGATGTCTTGCTTATACATTGAGTGTCCAGTAGGTTAGAAGTCACAAATTGGAATCTTGACAGAGAAGTGTCCGTTTATATCCAAAATTAAGAATTTTTGGAATCTTCATGTTTTAAATTGGTGTTAACTGTTATTTTTATTACTACTTCAACTTGGACTTAGTTTTTATTTTTTTTCGAAAAGCCACCTAGTTCCGATTGGATTATAGGTGAGCTTTATTATTAAAACTTCAAAAGCTATCAACAAAAAGACATGGCATCTACCTCATCTTTCAACCATGTCGTGTTAGAAATAAAAACTAGCTTAATTGTTTCCTGCAGATATAAAATTCACTTTTTCTTTTTCTTTTTTAAGATCTTTCTTTTTGCATAAACATTTCCTTTTTCAGACGCTTGACACGCCGATTGAATCTGCATAACTTACTAGAGAAATTGACAATAACTGGGGGAAAAAAAAGCTACTTTGAATGCTAAAATAGACTATTGATCACACGACAATATAATATGTTATGTATTCATTGGCAAAAACAAGTTAATTTTAAACCTTTTATTTTATCCTTAATAAAATAATTTTATAATCACACAAATATTATGACGTATTTAAGACTATAAGTTTCAAAATTTTATTTATTTCATAAACTTTGTATTCACGTCAAACATATTCACATACAATAGAACAAAGAAAGTACGAAATTTGCCAATTATATGGGGGGAACATTGTTTGAAAATTTGTAAATCATTTAATTGTGACTAGTTTAGTACTAAACCAAGAATAAATATAACAGTTTCGAGTTTTTAAACCTAGACGCAATTGTGAAATATGAAAATAAAGCCATTCCAACAAGAAGAATAAATAAAGACCACTTGTAGGATATAGTAAAATAGCTTGATTAATTCAGAAGAAAAGAAAAAGGAGAATCAGGTAGACTTCCTCTATCTTGTGGTATAGAGTTCAATAGACACATAAATTTTTTATTTGAAATGGCTTTTACAATATGTGGCTATGGTTTTAATTACTGTACAAGATATTATGAGGGGCTGCCTTGTAAATCCATCTTTAAATTGTGACCATCATTTATATTTTATGTTGGAGTCTTTGGACCTACTCCTCTTTAATTTTTACTATTTGTTTTTCATTTTGACGTTCACAATAACACCACTTGGTTCAAGTCCAGTGCCTGTATATACTATTCACTTGTTTTAATAATGCCTTCAATTTCTACAACTTGTCCATTTAATACTCTTAAATCTCCTGCCTCACTTTTTTTTTTTTTTTTTTTTTAATGTCCAAATTTTGATCCAACACCATAACTTTTAAGTTCTCTTTGTATCTTCTTCAATTGGGCACAGTTTCACCTAATTCAATTGAGCTAATACAAGATAATACTCCCCTTCCCCGTCATTTTTCCACGTAGTTGATAAGCAGAGTTAAAAAAAAATGACCTAGCTTAATCCCCAAAAGCTAGTTAATAAAGAAAGAAATAAGGATTGTCCTATATCTTATAAGGATACAATAACTCTCAAAACCTTAAAAGTTAGCTCATAAACTGCTCAATATCATATATAGATACAATTTCTTCTTGGAAAAAAAATCAAACATAGCATGATTTATAACTACTAATTGAAAAATAGTCATAGGTTCAAAAGTAATTGAAATTTAGCCATTTTTCACGTAAAAATAAAATATGAACAAAATCCTCCTTAAAAATCAGGAAAACTTTCGGCATATTATCCTTGTGAATACCAAATTTTTGCACGCTTTTTCCAAAAAATATAAATATTAATAATAATAATAATAATAATAATAATAATAATAATAATAATAATAATAATAATAATAATGATAATAATAATAATAATAATAATAATAATAATAATAATAATAATAATAATAATAACTTTTGGATTATTTTAGCTATTTTTAGTTGTTTTCCTTTGAATTTATTTGCGCATTTTTATGTGAGTTTAATTAAAAAGTACTACAATATTTTTACTTTTTATTTGTATATTTTAGTTTGCATCTCTAAAGGATTTTCTTTTTACTAGTATATGTTTTTTAGATTAAATAAGACTATAATTTCATTATAAAGACAAGAGATTGGGCTAAATGAACCGAATTGGCCCAAATTTTGAGCCCAATTCGGTCATACCTAGTCCAAAATGGCTGGCCAAGACTTGGTCCAAAACGGCGTCATTTCATTAAGTGAATCAAGATTAAATCTCATCCATTCATCTCTCCCTCATCCAATGGTCCACAATCAATCTCCCAACTAAGTATTTAAGACTTAGAAATGCTGAAATTTTGCCCCCATTTCCCCCACAATTCTTTTCTTCTTCCTCTCTAGCCGTCGCCGCCGGTAATCGCCCACTGGCGGCGGACCACCTCCAAACACCCCCAAATTCGCACCATATATTCTCCACAACCTCCTCTTTCCATATCTCCAAACCAAATCCTTCAATCCCCTAC
>AWOL01S0027902.1:38104-48235 GCA_000715115.1 Nicotiana otophora | reverse complement strand
TCCGTTATCCACACTTATTCACCAGCTCAGGTACTTTTTCTAACTTCGTTCGAGGACGAACGTTTGTTTTAGAGGTGGAGAATGTTATGACCCAAAATGTCATCTTTAAATTTAATAATTAATTTTGTGTTCTAAGACCACGAAAAGTACTATTTATCATTCCTCGACTTGCGTTCCTAATCCACAAAATGTTTCGGAAAGTTTTTATGTGAAAAATGGATTAAAATATGAATTAGAGCTTTAAAACTCAACTAAGTTGACTTTGGTCAATATTTTGAGCAAACGGACTCGGATCAGTGTTATGACAGTTTTGGTAGGTCTGTATCGTGATTTGGGACTTGGGCGTATGCCCGGAATCAAATTCCGAGGCCCTTAGCCCGAGATATGGAATTTTGATGAAACAATCAAAAATTTAAGTTCGAATAGTTACCGGATGTCGAATTATGTGCAAACGATTCCAGAATAGAATTTTGATGATTCCAACAGCTCCGTATGGTGATTTTGGACTTAAGAGCGTAATCGGAATTTTATTTGGAAGTTCGTAGCGGAATTAGGCCTGAAATGCTAAAAGTTAAATTTTTGGGAAGTTTGACGGGGGGGGTTGACTTTTTGATATCGAGATCGGAATCTAATTCTGGAAATTGGAATAGGTCTGTTATGTCATTTATGACTTGTGTGCAAAATTTGAAGTCATTCCGAATTGATTTGATGTGTTTCGGCACAAGATATAGAATTTGAAAGTTCAAAGTAAATAGATTTTGATTTGAGGTGTGATTTATCGTTTTGATGTTGTTTGATGTGGTTTGAAGCCTCGACTAAGTTCGTATTATATTTTGAGACATGTTGGTATAATTGGTTAAGGTCCCGGGGGTCTCGGGTGGATTTCGGACAAAGAGGGTTGCTGGAAATTTCTAATGCAGAGCTGTTCGCCAGAAATTTCTGGTGCGTGGAGCCAACTTTGGAAGCTTATATCTTGCAATCTATAAGGAATCGATTCTATAATTGAAAAATGTAGCCCTTTGATTGAAAAGCACTCAAATTATTACTACTGTTCAAGAGCGGGTTTACAGATTTATTGAGGGTCTCCACCCTAGTATCAGATATAGTATGGCCCGAGAGCTAGTCCATAAAATTTGAGGTAAGTGACTTGTCTAACCTTGTGTGGGAGAAATTTTCCCAGGATAGATAATTGTAATGTGTGAAAAGTCGTGTACATGAGGTGACGAGTGTGTACAGGGGCTAAATGTGAAAGATTATGTTTCAAATTATATAGATCATTGTTGCACATTAATTAAATAATTTCATTTTTTTTATATTCTTTATTATTGATTTAATGTTTATACTTCAAATTTGTTTTACCTTTTCCTGCTAATTGTTTAACCTGTTTAGTTGAAACTTGGTTTCTTTTATTCTGTGCATTATTTGAAGGTTGATTTTTTTAAAATTAAATATTATTAATATGAAGTATTTGATATTTTTAAACTTGATATTGAAGCAACGTATTAAAGATTTTGAAATATTATTTTCCTGAATTATTTACTCCTGAATATTTTTGTAAGATTTCTGTACTCATTGTGATGGAGCCGTGAGCTCTTTATTATGGAAAAATATTATTGATGATTTATTTTGACATGAGCCGTGAGCTCTTTATTGTGGAAAACTATTATTGTTGAATTATTTTTGCAAGTTAAATTATTTGAGCACTTGGGGTACAAATTGTGATATATTGTGATATTGATAGGCATGTGGTGGTATAAGGTCTGAGTATTGAAACGCATGCGGTGAGATAAGGGTGGCTTGATACGCGCGGCTAGTAGGGGGCTACTAGAAGTCATGAGGTGTGATAAGGATGGCTAAAACGTGAGATGCTATTTCGAAAAAAATATTTTCTTTAAAATAAATTGTGAAGGCTCCCGCGGTGAGATAAGGAAATGAGATATTGTAAATATATTTATGATTTGGGACTGCGAGGCAATACTTCGGGAGTGCCCTTGTTGATATTGATTTATGGTCGTAATTGCCTTTGAGTTTTGTTGTGATCTTTCTTAAAGTTGAAAAGAAATTATGTTTTGTTTCCATGAGGAATTTATTTGCCATTATTTGGTGTAATTAAATATGACATACTACTTGATTCATTTTCATTGTCATTTTATCTTATTATATTATTTAAACATTTTTACCATGTCATTATTTATTCTCCAGTAGGGCATGACCTGAACCCGACACTATTCTACCGAGGTTAGGCTTGGCACTTACTGGGTACCGCTGTGGTGTACTCATACTACGCTTCTACACATTATTTTGTGCAGATCCAGGTACATCTTATCAGATCAGGCATTAGTAAATTAGCTGTACGAGGAGATTTCGAGGTATATTTGCCAGTGCCCGCAGACTCTGGAGTCCCCTTCTATTCTTTTTATGTTGCTTCCTTATTTTCTTTAAACTCTGTTATATAGAGACATTGAGGATAAATTCTTAGAAGCTTGTGACTTATTTCTACCGGGTTTTGGGAGTTGAAATTATTTGAATTGTAGTTTATTTATTTTAGATATTTATTATTATTTCGGATTGATAGACTTACATAGTCTTAGAGACTAGATGCCATCACGATATCCTACGGAGGGAATTTGGGGTCGTGACAGCCGCAACAGAAATGAAAATGAATAAATTGGGGGATCGGGTTGCACGTCGCAATGGATTATAATCTAAGTTTATATTGTTGGAGCGGGCTGCAAGCCGCAATGGAGATGAATAGGAATATATTGGGGGATCGGGTTGCACGTCGCAACAGATTATATTTTAAGTTTATATTGTTGGAGCGGGTTGCGTGCCGCAACGGGAATGTATTGAAGAATTATATTGTTAGAGCGGGCTGCACGCTGCAACGGGAATTGATTGAAATAATAATTGGTTATGACTGTTGAGTTGGCTTAAACTCTTGAAATCAGTTACTTGTTTTATTTCTATTATTATTTTATTCCTATTATTGCATAAAAGTTAATGTAAGTGATCTGCCTTAGTCTCGTCACTACTTCCTCGAGGTTAAGCTCAGCACTTACAAAGTACATGGGGTCGGTTGTACTCATACTACACTATGCACTTCTTGTACAGATATTTGAGTTGGTCCCAGCGGCGTACCATAAACTTGCTCGGATTCAGCTACCCAGAGGAGACTTGAAGTATAACTGCTCAGCGCCCGCAGTTCTAAAGTCCCCTTCCTACTTTATTTTAGATGTGTGCTTTGTTTCAGACAACTTTATTTTGTTCAGACCCTTGTGGTATTTTTCTAGAAGCTCGTGCACTTGTGACACCAGTTCTGGGATGGTATTCAGACATCGCGAGTATTATGGAGTATTTACGTTGTTTCAGACTTTACTTCCGCAATTATTTCTTTGATATTAATTAATTTAAAAATTGTATTAAATTGGCTAATTATATTCTATGTTTGGCTTGCCTAGCAAGTGAAATGTTAGGTGCTAGCACGGTCCCGAAGGTGGGAATTTTGGGTCGTGACAAGTTGGTATCAAAGCACTAGGTTACATAGGTCTCACGTGTCATGAGCAAGCTTAGTAGAGTCTGAAGGATCGGTACGGAGACGCCTGTACTTATCTTCTAGAGGCAACAGAGTTTAGTAATAATTTCACTTCTTTCATTCCTTATCATGCGACATTGATTTAGCTTGAAACATATATCTCATATTCCTTTGTATCCACTCGTGTATGATATTGCACACTCGGTAACAGTTGTGCGTCAACGGTTCGTGATGCCGTAGATGGACTACGAGGGAGCCAGAGATGCTCAAACATTGCCTCAACGTGTTGTTCCAACTGAAGATGCAGACGTATTGAGAGATCACCCAGTGAATCATGTGAGGGGTGCAACAGACCTTGGCATCTGGTTGATTTACACTAGCTGTGAAGGTTAATATTGTGGATCATCGAACATGGTGAATTATGACTTCGCGCCGAGTGGGGGAGTCCACTATCAATGGATGAATTGTGGGGTCATGTATTATATCAGTTTTGGCCTGAAATGTATAAATGTGTTACTGAAAGGTTCCCAAAAAGGAATTTACACATGTGTCCGCCTACTTAATAGGATAAGGTTGGGACTTGTGGTGTGTCTGCCTACTTAATAATCCTATTCTTCAGTACCAAAGGAGTTAGATAAACAACTTTAAATTTATAGAAGGTCTACTCAGCGTGGACGTCATGGTTGCGAATTTTGGGGTGCTTTAGAGGAAGTACAGTGGTTGACGAGATTCTGGACTATGTGGTTCGTGCCAAGCTTTGTCTGTATGGAGCTCTACTTTTGTGATCGTTGTGTATAAATAGGGGTAAGGGTTACCCCAAAGAAGAATCGAAGAGTATGTTAATAAATGGGTCAGCTCAGCAGTGTTGAGTCAGCATAACAAAAGAAGAAATTGGCCTTGGGAGAGATAATTCTCCATATTTGTTCGTGGCAAGCCTATGAACAGGGCAGACTAACTAATGCAACACCACCCACTTGGCTCAGCTCTCATAAACACTTTTGAAATAGTTTTTTTCCCGGACTCTCTGTAATACGTAGCATATAGGGTTTTAACGGTTGCGTCAGGTCACCATGGCGGTGTCATAATATGCCATCAAGTTCAATAAGTTAGCCCGTCATACTCCTACTTTGCTTCCTACAGCCAGAGGGCGAGTCCACAGACTCATTAAAGGACTCAATTATGATCGTAAAATTTTGTACGACTCGGGAGCTACAAGCTAATACTTCATTTCCGCTAGTGGTAGAAATTGCCAAGATATTAGAACGTGTTCGACGAGAGGAAAAAGAAAACTAAGGAGACCAAGACGTCTCGAGGTTCTGGGGGATTCAGTGGATTCTACTTTGCAAGTATAAATCATTATGGAGGGGGCTCGGGCAGTCGGCCAGCCCAGTTCGCACATCGGATTACTCGGGATGCTCCAGTAAGTTCTCTTAATGCACCATTGACATGAGTTTCCTACAATGGTTATTCCAGTTATCTGGTACAAACTCAGTATGAGCAGCCAGACCCGCAAATGGGTTGTTATGAATGCGGTGATACTAGGCACATCATGAGAAAATTGTCCCAGACTTAGGAGAGACATATTTCATCAAAGCACTCGGGCTACATGCCCCATTGCAATTACTACACCACCCACACAACCAGTTAGGGGTGGAGGATAGGCGAGTAAAAGGCATCCTAGAGGTGGAGGCCCAGCCATTGATATATTTGTTTTATGGTATGGCGGAGGTCGCTACATCATATGGTGTCGTTATATGTACTACCTCGATTTAATATAAAGGAATAATTTCCTTAACTTGATTCGGTTCTAAGTATCGAGAAGAGTCTTCCTATTGTGCTTCACTTATGAGTGAGCTTCGTAATTCTATAATTTACTTATGTGTTTACTCCTGTTGGGAGATTTTATGGAGATAACTATGCCTATCATTCCATGTTGGTCACTAATAAGAGATATGAGGCTAAAGGTGACTTTCTGTTACCCATTTCGGTAAGTTTTGATGTAATTTCCGGATAATTAATTACAAATTATGAATTATATGCCCTACCGGTGTGTGGTTCATTATGTGTTGTGATTTTGGTTAACAGAAATTATTTTAAAGGAGAAAATGGAATGTTTCGAATGGAACGATGTGCATATTACTTGTGATTCATAACTGAGGACAAGATCCTCCCATTTTAATATAAATTGATATGTTTAAATCGAGCTATGAGCTACGATGGAAATTATATAAGGACGAGATCCTTGTGATAAAAATTCTTGTGTTTAAGTTCTCCCTTGTGAAATTAAATTTGTACTATAGTACTAATATAGTACTAATAGAGAGTCATGCCTGTTAGGCTTATTTGAAAATTCTTGTTTGAAATTCTCTATGCATATTTGCCAAATTCATGTTTGTAATTATTGAGTTTTAACCTACGAAGTAGGTGCTCGCCCATGTGACGTTAAATGTGACTCGCTAATTCAGGTAAATAATTATGAGGTCTTCATGCCTCGCATCTCGTTATCAGTATTGTGAAGGTGTGATACGATATTTTTGTTAATATGAAGTTAATTGGCGATTCTGTAATTGATTATGAACAACTCTTAAGACCAGATTGACCCTGAAGGGTGCCCCATTTAGATGGTCAGACGAGTGTGAGTTGAGCTTTCAGAAGCTCAATACCGCTTTGACTATATCGCCAGTGTTGGTATTACCCATATGTTCAGGATCTTATACGGTGTATTGTGATGCGTTTCGTGTTGGGCTTGGTGCAGTATTGATTCAAGATGGCAGGGTGATTGCATATGCGTCAAGACAGTTGAAAGTTCACGAGAAGAATTATCTCGTTCATGACTTAGAAATAGGCAGCCATTGTTCATACGCTGAAGATTTGGGGAAACTACCTCTACGGCATGTCATGTGAAGTATTCACATATCAACGTAGTCTACAATATCTATTCAGAGAAAAAGATCTTAATTTGAGGCAGAGAAGATGGTTGGAGCTGTTGAAAGACTATGATATCACCATTTTGTATCAGCCCGGAAAGGCTAATGTGGTGGTCGATGCTTTGAGTAGAAAGGTTGTGAGTATGGACAGCCTTGCGTATATTCCAGTTGGTGAGAGGCCGCTAGCTACAAGTGTTCAGACTTTGGACAATCAGTTTGTGAGGTTGGATGTGTCACGACCCCAAATTCCCTCTGTTGTCGTGATGGCACCTAGTCTCTAAGACTAGGTAAACCTGTCAATGCGGAATAAAAATAAAAATCTGAAACTTTACATAATTTACAACTCCTAAAATCTGGTAGAAATAAGTCACAAGCTTCTAAATATTTATCCTCAATGTCTATATATATATATATATATATCAAGATCTAAAGAAAATAAGGAAGCAACACAATAATGATAAAAGGGGACTCCGGAGTCTGCGGACGCTGACAGATATACCTCAAAGTCTCCGTTTACAAGTAACTCACTGATGTCGGGGCTGGTAAGGAGTACCTGGATCTGCACAAAAAAATATGCAGAAGCATAGTATGAGTACACCACAGCGGTACCCAGTAAGTGCCAAGCCTAACCTCGGTAGAGCAGTGACGAGGTCAGGTCAGGCCCTACTGAAAAATAATAATTTCATAGTAAAATGTTTAACAATATAATAAAATAAAATGATAATGGAAATGAATCAAGTAGCATGTCACCATTTAATTACACAAAATAATGGCAAATAATATCTCGTGGAATCAAAACAGAATTCCTTTCAACTTTATGAAAATCACAACAAATAATCAAAGGCAACTATGGTCATAAATCTATATCAACAAGGGCATTCACGAGGTACCGCCTCGTAGTCCCAAATCATAAATAAATTCACAATATCTCATTTTCTTATCTCACCGCGAGAGTCTTCACAATTTATTTTAAAGAAAATATTTTTCCCGAAATAGCATCCTGCGTTTTAGCCATCCTTATCACACCGTATGACTTCTAGTAGTCCCCCCTACTAGCCACGCATATCAAGACACCCTTATCTCACCGCATGTGTTTTAATACCCAGACTGTATACTACCACATGCGTATTCATATCACAATATATCACAATTTGCACCTCAAGTGCTCAAATAATTTAACTTGCAAAAATAATTCAACAATAATATTTTTCCACAATAAAGAGCTCACGGCTCATGCCAGAATAAATCATTAATAATATTTTTCCATAATAAAGAGCTCACGGCTCCATCACAATGAGTACAAAAATCTTACGAAAATATTCATGAATAAATAATTCAGGAAAATAATATTTTAAACTCTTTAATACGTTGCTTCAATATCAAATTTAAAAATGTCAAATACTTCATATTAATAATATTTAATATAAAGAAAATCAACCTTCAAATAATGCACAGTATAAAAGAAACCAAGTTTCAACTGAACAGGTAAAACAATTAGCAAGAAAAGGTCAAACAAATTTAAAGTATATATCTTAGATCAATGATGAAGAATATAACAAGATAAAATAATTTAATAAATGCGCAACAGTGATTGATGATAGGCTATAATTACGTATTTTAGTCGCTTATTACACTCTAATTTACTATACTTTAATTGAATTTGAGTTTTAATCGCTAGTGTTTTACACTAATTGTGTGTTTTATGCCCTGTATGAGTGATTCCGAGCTATGTAGATGTTAGATAATGAATTCAAGTGATTTTGAGCTTTGAAATCTGAGTAGAAACCCAAGGAATTAAGCCGGTATTGTGTTCGGGGATCAAATTTGATAGTTAAGAATGAACGAAGAATCGAGTTGGCATATTACGCACTGTCTAGTAAATTGCACCTAATATTTCGCTCAGAACTCCAATTTACATCCACAATATATGGTTGAAAATCTAATTCAAAGAGTTACAACTTTCATGATTTACGGTTTTCCAAATTCCAAACAGAACAGGGTGCAAAATGCGCGACAAGTGCGCGGCCGCGCACTGGCCGCGGATGTGAGGCAGAAACTAGCCAAAATCCGCAACTTGGAGGCAGAAACAAATGCAGATAGAAAGGCAAGAGGAAACTATTCGCAACTTGGAAGCTCAAGTGAGTCAAGTGGTTGAAGCTTTTAATGCTCGGCAAGGCAATTTTATGGATAGTAGCCAAAAGGAGCATGTATTAGATGCAGAAATCGAGGTGCTAACGGAGGAGGCCAGAGTAGAACACCAACAATCATTCGAACTAAATTTTGAGGATATCGATATTGTAGAAGAGATACTAGAGTCAACCAAGGATATTGATGATACATATTTAGCTGACTCTAGTGCCATTGGTATTAAGGATGTAGACAATCCAAATGTTCATGTAGTTGAGCGCATTGGTCCACACTCCAAGTATTTTTCCACATTGTGTTTGGATGATGATATAGAAATAGAGTCATCTGGGCCACTTGAGGAGTCAAGGAATGAGGAACAAGGTGCCTACATTCTGAAATTCTTCTTGCCAGAAAGTCGGAATTACACAACTCATCTAAAGGCCAGGAAGTGCAGAATACTACATTATTTCCTTGGGCCAGTTAGATTCGTTCCACGACCCAATAATAAGCTCGAAGCAAAACTTGGGGCTCAATTCATAAGTTCAAGGTGGAGACAAAAAGTAGTTTACGTCGTCCTGCGACATTAAATCAAGCGCTTGTTGGGAAGCAACCCATCTTTACTGCTTTCTTTTATTTATTTATTTATTTATTTATTTATTTTATTGTATTATTTTTGTAGTGTCGATTTTTGATTTTTTAGGAGTATGGAATGCAAATCCATTGGAAGGATGAAATAACAAACCAGATGGTTGGAACTAAGTGTGAGGTACCCGCACGAAGGACCAAGCCTGGGAGAAGTCTGAGTACCCCATGAGCTGCTAGTGCTTCGGCCTTTGGCCTACCAGGGAGTTTCTTTTACCCTCTTATAGTTATGATGTGCATTGGGGACAATGTACAATTTTAAGTGTGGGGTGAGGAGATTGTCTGGGTGACTTTCCATGCTATTTTAGTTGTGTTAGTTTAATTGAATAATTTTTTTTATTTTTACAAAAATAGAAAAGATTGAACTTTTCCCGACGACGGATCTATTAGATATTTTTCTTGAGGGATTTAAGTCGAAAGGAAAAAGACAAAAAGTTTTTTTTGTAGGTAGTGTAGTAATTCCCCCTTGGTTTTTCTTTGTGCCGCGGTTCTTTTCCAAGGGTTTTGTTTGAACCGGATGTAGCTAGTTTTATTTTTTTAGGAATAGGAGCTATGTGTTGTGTTTTGAATTGAATCAATATCCCTTGCCTTTGTTATGCCTTGAGAATAGTGAGTACTTTGGTTGTGACGCTTAGGCTCAATTCTTGACTCTTGTATAATTGCCTTAAATTGTATGATTTTAAATTTGCTTAACTACTTTGACTAGAGTGTCTTGATGAATACAATCCTGAGTGAGTTATGTGCTATGTGTGTGTGAGGTTTGGGTGTTATTCTGTGCATTACACTTGATGCCTAGAACTTGCTTCGTGTGTTTGCAAAGCAAAATAGTAGTTTTGTCCAGTCTTGAAAGTGATATAGACGTTTCTTTGTTGAGCCATATATATATATATATATATATATATA